>UELU01146725.1:0-135075 GCA_900490025.1 Megastigmus dorsalis | reverse complement strand
GTTATAATGTATATGTATTGTAATAATATGATCAGCGATGCGAAGTTTATATTTATCTCATAAATAAATAAAATATGTTTGTTAGAGAATGCGAGCGACAATTTCTCTAAGACTTTAAAAATGGGTATTTATAACGGGTATAAAAAACAGAAGTTCATAATCTAAGAAAGCTTGTAAATGTTAAGTTAAATTAGCCAAAGTTCTCCAAATCCACCATCGGAATCAAGTAAAAGAGAGAGAAAGAGAGAGAGAGAGAAAGGAGGGGGGTTAACATCTATGAAATAATACGGTAAAGTAAAAAAGTCAAGAAAAACTTTTTTTCATTTATGTTTGTTTGTACATCTTTGAGTTAAATATTCCATAATTTAATTTAAACATATTAGATAGATAAATGAATGGATTCAGCTTATTGGATTAAATAAATGGTCTGTTAACATAACGATTTTTCCGTCTTCCATTCTACAACGATTCGTTGTTAATTTGACAATATTAGAGTTTGCGCTATTTCAACTATGAAAAATTGTTGAATCAATTGAATTTTTTTCTCTGTGTATTATAAGCCTAATCCCAGAGCTCCCGAATTGACAATTTTAACGAATTAATAAGATTCTTGGCAATCCTGGATATAATTATAAATAACTATGCGAACTTTAAATTGTTAAACCATGAGCCCGGCGCTCTCGAGTTGAGAAATTTAAAGATTAAAAAGATTCTTTTTTATTAATAATTAATTAAATCCTAAGTTTTTACACCTAACTTTAATCCGATGTTTTCGAGTTTAACATTTTAACGTTGAAAAAAGTTCTTTAATTTTTATATTTTAAATTCAACTAGATACACAATAAATGAATTAAACCCAAGGCTTTTTAGATCCAATAAAACGGATACTCCAAGTTAAAGCTTTTTATAACGTTAAATATATATATTAAATCTTGAGCTTTTGGGATTTTGCGAAAAATGGCCATTTTGAAGAGGTTGAAAATATTTTAGAATCATGAAAAAAAATTTCCCGTAATATTTGAACATCGATTGCACTTTTCTGCAGTATTTTGAATTATTGTCATTGCATTTTCCTTATGAAAAAAATTCAACTTTTTTTCGTGAAAAACACGCCATATTTTTTTGCAGGAGTATTTTAACAAAAAATCCATTCGAAAGAATAGCTCAAAATACGTCTGATATGATATTTTTCAAATTTTTTCAAACCTTTTTTTTAGTTGAAAAAAAGCTTTGAAAAAGTTGTTGATAATTCGGGGTCTTGGTCGTTAATATGTTAAGGGAGTGCTATATGAAAAAAAAATTTCCTACCTTACCGACAATCTATATCTAAGGTACTTCATAAACATATAATAAAAAATATGGACACTTCTACCCAAAATACGAAGAAGAGCGCTATTCATAACGGTTCAAGGAATATTTTCAGCTAGATAGAATTGATATAAGTGGTAAAATAAAGCTTTGATTTGCAAAGTACGTAACCTAATCTTCAAGGTTTTCGCGTGGCCAAGTGCTAACGAAAGTTTAGCCTCTTACGAGTTGTACTTTGCAAACCAAAGCTTCATTTTACCAGTAATATCAATTCTATGTAGCTAGAAATATTTCTTGAACCCTTGGCAATAGCGCTCTTCTCCGGTTTTTGGGTAGAAGTGTCTATATTTTTTATTACTTTTATGTATATGAAGTACTGCTTAGATTTAGGCTGTTGGTAGAGTAGGAATATTTTTCCATATGACATAACTTTCAAATACTTAGTTCTAGAGCTTTGGATTATAAAGTTTCAAAGTCTATGATTTACTTAATTTATTTTTTATCTAGGTGTATATTAAATATATTAACGATCAAACAAGATTTTGTTAAGTTAAAATGCTTAATTCCATACCTTTGTTTTTTACCTTAATTATTTCATCAAATGCGTTTAAAATCTGACGCAGAATCTTGTTTTAGTGTTAAAATATTCAACTCAGAGCATCGGGTTATTGGGTGAAAAAGTCTAGGGTTTATTTAAACTGGTAAATAAGTATACTTATTTACTAGCTTAGTGCTTAATAATTGCATAACCTTTAAGGCAAAAGCACGCGCAATCAACAGGCTTTAAAGTTATGCAGAATGCACTCGATAAGTCGATAAAAACTGAATATAGATATTCGGTGCATGACCGTCGATTTTTTTCAGCTATACGCTCTGAAGATAGTCACAGGATACATGCAAAACGGAACGTTTCAAAATAGATTAATCAGCAGTCTGATTGTACGAAAACAGAACATTCGGAAATGGTTCATACGTATTGCGTTTGGTTGTTGGTGCATTGGTTGCGTCTACAAGTACACACCCGACTGCGTCTATCGTAGACTACTGTAGAAACAGCCATTGCTAGAAAATTGAAGCGCGCTTGCTGAACTTTTGTACTAATTCTTTATTTTACGTTGAATTTTCCTTTTTTAAATGAATTATTCAATTAATGATCAGTAATCTATGGTTCGTCGATGATTAAACCATTTCGGAACGTTCCGTTATTCGCGAAAATCCTGTTCGAGTTGTACGCCTTTCGGAATATGCCCGCTGTATGTGCGTGTGTGAGGATACCTGGGCTAGTTACGCACAACGCAACAACACAATAACCTCAATCGTTGTGCGCGTAAAACGAATACGATTGCCGGTATAAGAAGAATATGGGGCTAAATGCGTAAGGGGTAATATGTTTTTTTTTTTTTTTATATTTAATAAAAGAATGTCTGGATAGACTAAGACAAATGTTAACAGCTCATAAAATGTTAAATGATACAATTATAATTGAATTTTATGATAGAACTTTCCATATTTTTGAAATTCTCGATTTTTGACCACAGTTACATGCTCAGTATCGCCCTTTAGAACTTGAACTTTAAATTACTAGAGTACACTCAGAGCAAATGCTTTTACCTTCTTCTTTCGACAGGGCTTTCTCTAGACAGACGGAGTGGAGTAAGCACCTTTAAAGTGAGAGGTTAGCGAGGGGGAGGAGCCTCTCTTGGCTTGTACCAAGCTCAGTGGCACTCAGGCTCACATCTACAAGTGCGGAAGCACCTGCTTCTTCGCTGCCAGCCCAGGGAGATGGTCACTTTGCCTATGCGATGTTATTTGCTTTACATTTTCCTCCCTTATTTTATAGAGACACATTTTTTACCAAGATTGTTTTGAAGCAAGAATATTTTTGTTTCTGGGAAATGTGAAATTTCGACATTAAATTTAATTCATTTGCCATTATAGTTTCATAATGATGGTCCTGGAAAAAAAAATCAATCGATTACGCTTAAAAAATTTCCAGGCATACAAATGCGAAATCTATTTATAAAATATCCCCTTATCATTCCAGAGCGCGAATTCCATCGATGCTGGGATAAAAAGCAACGCCGCAATTTTCGTTCCTATACGCACATAAGCCGGTGGTAACGGCAGGACACACGCACACACACATGAGTGTATCTCTCTCTCTCTCTCTCTCTCTCACTCTATTGGATGTGTCCGGCAGAGCAGCCCCTCCGCGGAGAAGATTCGTTTTCTGTCCCTCGGTCTTTCGACTCCTTCGGACGCGCGCGCACACACACACGCCCGCACAGGGCAGCCCTTCTCTTGGCGCGCACGGCCACGACACCGCCACCCCTTGAATTCTGTGCAGTATTGACGTATTTTGAATACGCAGCTAGTTCCCAAGTGTGCAGAGAGAGAGAGAGAGAGAGAGAGAGAGGAGAAAATGCCCAGATAGCCTTAGCAGCGGTCGTCGTCCAATTCCACGTTTCTCGCCTCGCTCTCGCCCTTATCTCTCCACCGCCCAGCATACTATTTTACGCTGACGTTCTCTTCTCTCTTTCACATTCGTTTCAAGTGTCCCTTTCTCTCGTCGCTCTCCCCTTTCGCCCTCCTACATATTCGTTATACTAACTCTCTCATCTCTTCCCTATTTTCGAATTCCATTTTTCCATCTCTCGCCGACACTTTCTCCCTTTCACCTTGAATTTTAAGCCATTTCTTTTTTAAATAAATGATTTTTATCTTTTATCCTTGATGTTTTATAATGTTATTTACTTGACGCTCATGCAGTCCATATATTCATGTTTTTATAATCATTTTACGTATAAATTATAAGGAAGGACTTATAAATAATTCTACAAGTGAACGTTATTTTCATTTTATAATTTCTTGAATTTTAGGAATTCCGGTCTCTTGCATTCGAAAGCAATGGAGGCAAATTTTCAAAGAGTTAGACAACTAACTTATTGAGCTGCAGTTAAATCAAACTAAATTTCTAGCGAAACCACGTTCACTCGTTATAGTACAATAATTAAGTAAATTAAACTTTACGTACATTTATTTTTAAAGCAATTATATTCATTATTCATTAATATTTAAAATTTTATCCATAAATAGAAATATTTGCATTATGAGATTTGTTTTTAAAAAACACTTTTCTTTTATTATCTAAAATGAAGTATTGATAATTTGATTATTCAGTTCATAAATGTATAAGATACGATTATAACAGATTATTCAAATTAGAGCATATCTTACAAAATCGTCTCGGTAAAAATGAAAAAAAAAATCTTGATTGGCGTAAAAAAAGAAACCATCAAACCTCTAGATACACACTAAATGCTTCGCGTGAACAGAAAACACGTATTCTGAAAGGGAATTATTTATAACGGACAACAAGTTAAAGCCTCTATTCACAACCTTTCATTAGCAAATCACACAGATCGCTTACAGTAGGAGTCGCTCCATGGTGATTATATATAGATATATAAAAAAACTCAAGATGCTTAATTAAAGTGTCAATTTTCACATCGACTCGTGCGTGTATATAACGCCAAAACGAGAGAGAGAGAGAGAGAGAGAGAGAGAAAAGAGATAAAAAGTATAAGAAAGAGAACCTCACGCATGCGAAATCTATTACGATTCGAGTGCGATTCTGAATTCTCATGAATGCAAAAAGCCCGCAGGTATAAAAAATTAATCCATCTGTCAGTCAAGTGTCACGAGTATAGTTCTCCGTATTATACAAGCCAGCAGCAGCATCGAGCGAGAGATGCGCGTCCTAAGTCAAGGTCCGGACCTACGCACACACATCAGACATATAGCAGATCGCTCTTATTATACACGGAGGAAAAGTAGAGGCGCAGAGCTCCGGCATCAGCTCGCATAATAAACGGAGCAGAGAGGGACAAGGAGAGAGCTATAGAGCGCCGAAAAACAGAGAGAACCTCGAGTGGGCGCCTCCGCTATACGCCAAGAGTTTGCCAGCAGTAGCGGCAGGTCGCGCGAGGCTGCTCCTGTCGCTCAAGCGTGGAATTAGCGGGTGCGAGTGCGCGCTTATAATACGGCCGCGTGAATTGCAAATGATCGGTATATACGCGACTGCTGCTGGCAAGGTAAGGGGGACAGTGTCAGTTCTCCGTGGCGAAAAAGAGAGACTCTCCCTCTCTCTGGAATAAGTCACTGCCGAGGAGGTGGCGGCGGTGTGGCAGAGAGAGAGAGAGAGAGAGAGAGAGAGAGAAAGAGAGGGAGGGCCGAGAGGCGAGATTATCTTTGGTATATACGCCCGGGCCAATTAAACGCATTGCTTGAAATTTATGAAAATAAATGGAATCTCGAAGATCGACTGCAGTGTGCTCGCACGATTTGTGTGTGTGTGTGTGTGTGCATGCAGGAGAGGGCGAAACCGATCGCAAAGTCAGCTGCTGCTGCTGCTGCTGCGGCTCGCTGTTCTTTATTTTACCTGCGCTCCTTAAGGTTATATCGAACGACCTTTTTAGGAGAATTTAATGCACGACCGCGGTGCGCTACACGGAAAATAATGAGGTGGTGCTCTTTTTTTTTCGTGCTTGGTTGCGTATTAATTGTTATATACAAAGAGCTGATTTATCGGGTCGCGCGATCGCTATTCGATTGGACTTCCATTAAGTCTTGGTATGTGCTTTCCGTTTGATGTTTATTAAAAGAATTAAAGATTATGAAATTTCTTGTTATACCAATGCGGTCTGTGGATTTTTATTAGAATTTGGCAATCTGATCGCGCTTATATTTTGTTTAAACAAAGAGTGTCGAAAATTTCCTAAATGTTAGACCAAAAAATAAGGAGGAGATGAGCCATGCTGTCTAAAGATCGATAGATATATTCGGTATAGATCAGAGTTTGTCCGAGAATCCGTCTCGCGCAGTCGGCGCGCAATCGCTCCTTCTCTCGTTCGCTCGTTCGCTCCGCTGATGCAGGCAAAGGTATTATATACGCTGTATATATACGCGCGCGCTCGCGCTATTTGACCGAGACAAAGAAAACGTTCATTAGGGAAACGCATTAGCGGGCGAGGTGGCTTGTCGTTCTTTTTCTCTCTCTCTCTCTCCCTTTCGTTTGGCTTCACCTCGCTCTCCTTCTCTCCGCCTCTCTCTCTCTCTCTCTTTCTCTCCTTTAACCCCGCGCTGGAATGCGCTTTTAAAAGACGGAAAGGAGGCCCAGTGGTGCGCGTGCGCGTTGGATTTGCGAACGCGGTGCAAATGAGAGAGAGAGAGAGAGTCCGGTGCGTTTGCTCTCGCCATGCACTGCCGACGAGGCGAGCGTTTATCTCGAATCACGATGGCGTGGCCCGAGCTGAGCGCTGCACAGCTCGCCGAACCAGCCGCAGCCGGACGCTTTATCTCTCCCTCTCTCTCTCTCTCTCTCTCTCTACTATAGCAGTGCGCGAAGAAAGAGAGAGGGAGAGGGAGAGGGAAGAGTTAAGGACCGACGTGTGGCAGAATGAGCCGATTCGAATCGACCGTGATTTACCATTGCTCCTTCGATTAGGCTCTTAGGCTTCTGCTCCTTCTCTTTCTCTTTCTCTTTCTCTTTCTCTTTCTCTCTCGCTCGCTCGCCTTTCTTTATGTGTCTGAGCGCGTGCACGAGCCCTCGGAACTTTGCATTCTACAAATTTTATCGGAGCTTTCGATTGAAAATTTACACTCGACTTTTCTTCCTCGCCTCCTTTTTTTCTTCTTTCTTTTCTTTTTTCTTTTACAGTCTCTCATTCGGCAAAGAATGCCGCAGCGAGAATCGTAATGGATGCTCAAGCGTCATCCGCTGCGTCTCTTATCGGGTTTGAGAGGGAATTACGATTAAAGATTTGATGATTATTTTATTAATAGCATTTAATTTCGAATGAAACCAACAGGCGTTATATCGCATTTCTTTTAATACTCATTAATTTGTTCGAACGTTGGCTTTAGGTAATTCCTTGATTGATGTATTTGGAAATTTAATTAAAACGGAATGAAAATCAATTATTATTCAGGTTAATGCCGATTTTTATACTCGCCGATAGATTATCCAGATCTAAATATTTAATCATTAATTATATATGCATTTAAAAAAAGAAAAAGAAGCTTTGCGGTAATTATATAGGGGATGCCGATATATATGCATTGTTCTTACGTCGGCTCTGTCATACCTACTACAAAACTAACAAAAGAGATACGGGATCCGAAAAAAAGTAGTTCGGTAAAGCTATATATACATATACTTATATATAGAGTCTCGCGCAGCGGGGAGTCTTCCCTCGGCTATAAGGAACACGAGTGTTCTGGATACGCCCTCGTTTCGGTTTTAACGTGTGGAGCAAGTTCAAGGATGCGCCTCATTTCAGGTAATTAAGTTCCCAAGAGCGCGATCGCGTATCTCCTCTGCGGCTCTATGTGTGTGCGTGCGTGTGTGCGCGTGTGTGTACGTGCGAACCTGATTTCGGTAACAAATGTTGTTTAGATTTTTTGATGCATCCGTTTCGAGGCAATTAGGCTTATCCAAATTAATAATCGTTCGAGCAGCTGGCCAGCACATTCTACACGTATATACATTGATCGGCACAGCTATTGAAAGTGATTAACAGCTTGTAAACTATAATATTGTATAGAGTATCCCATCGAATATATAAATGATAATTAAATAAAGTTGATTTCCAAAAATTCACTTAGTTCAGACATTAGAGGTAGGATAAACGCAGCTTCAGTTATATGCCAGAGATATACGAATTCTTCGCGAACGGTGAAAAGTAAGACGTCACGAATATCAAATTGAACCGAATTGAACGCACTGAAGGGTGCTGTAACGTATTTGGCTCTCTCTCTCTCTCTCTCTCTCTCTCGCGCGCAAGAGGGCTTCCCCATAGCTACGGCTCCGCAATATACCTTTTCATATATATGCGCGCGGTTATATAGTTTCTTCGGGGGTGGAGCTCAGGGTCGCCTCCCCCCAAAATGCATATACACACATCTGACAGGAGCCCGTGACATTTGACTGACGTTGGACTGGCATTTCCAATGATTTTTGAATGTCCGAAATTATACCGGGGGACGCGGAGGCGAGAGAACGGCACCGGATTCACACGCCGCAGACTCTCGCTCTTTCGTGTGTCTGGATTATTTTTAAAAAGCCATTCCCTTCCCTCCTCATTATTCATTATTCGCCGCCGCATTATAATTTTAATTCAATTATATCGAATTTTATATATATACAGATTAAATAGTGTAATTGTTGAAAGAGTTAATGTTGCAGGTTGAATCCTTATAAATATTTAAATTTCATTAAAATTGATTAATAAGCTTTGTAAGTACAATTTATACGAGCTTGATTAAAATGCGAAAACTTGTATGATCATACATAAAAGCAATTTGCATAAAAATTAACCGGATCCTATAATTATACATCTTGGTAAACTATATAATCAATAGGCACAGAAAATTAAGCTGTTAATGATAAAGCTATGAGAATCGCGTATTTTGATCGTAAACAGGTTTATCAAATTCGACGCTCATTAAAAACGATTCTTAGTATAAATACACTTAATTCAGTGAAAAAACTGTTACCAACTCTTTCATTAACTTTATGAATTCTTAAGTATATATATTTTCAAAAGTATTTATTTCAGTCATGAAAATGCGCATATCCAAGCGCGCTATCACACAATCCTTCTAGATATTATTTTCAAGCTCCCTCCGAAAACAAAAGAAAAAAAAGAACAACGCTTTGAATACATAGGAAAAAAAATCAAAAAACTAGATAGGTACACACACATAAAGGTAGATAAAAGTGGCCGGTGCGGTGCACGGCTTGACAGCGCGGGGCGCGTTTTCTTCCTCGAATTACCGCGTGTACGGGGCTGTCTTGCGCACTTACTTCTTTTTCTCTCTCTCTCTCTCTCACTCTCTCTGGAGCCCGAAAATAAAGCCGAAAGCACTTCCGTCGCTCGCGTATACGCGCGGGGGTGCACTGCAGCAGCAGCGGCAGTAGGAGAAGAGCTGCTCCTCCGGGGCGGTTGGCGGCGTCGGTATATTTCTTCTATTGTCTAGCCAGCGAGTTTCCTATTGTTTCTAGAATTTATCGCTTCACGGGAAGTTTGGCCGGCGCGAGCGCTACATGCGCGGGGGGCTTTCATCTTCTGCGCGCCGGGCACCGAGGAAAAGGAGCCACAGAGCCAGAGCGAGAGAGGGAGACAGTCTGTATACGCGGAGGACGAGGAGAGAGAGAGAGAGAGAGAGAGAGAGAGAGGATAGATAGGTCTCCTTGGAGAGTCCCGGGCGATAATTAGTACTTCTTCAAATTATTTATGCCTCGATATAAATCAGCCTTTGAGGCTAATTGCCTCTTCGATATAAAATTTCCAGACTCTCGGAGTGTGTGTGGGCGCGCGATCGTGGCAAAAAGTTGGTGAAAACACGTGCTCGCGAGCTGATTTAACCGACCGGAGTTTGGTGTGAATTTCTATATTGCAATCAGTTCTATACCTAATAGGCATAACGAAATGAGATTCGTGTTCGAAGCATTTACTTAATGATGCTTCCTCTACTTTTACGTTAATCATAGAAATTGAACAATGGATTGACGCCGGGTTAATTCGAACGGATAATTGGGGAAAATATGTTTTTCAGCTGGCACCACTTAAATATCTATACTACGTTGCTTTAATCTTATCGTTCATCCATATTGTCTATGAACACTGATACTACTTGAACATTATATCCTATTTTGCAAAAAGATTACAAAATACATTCATTGAATAATGCTGAAATTCTTCTTCCCATTATAAAAAAATAGCGACTGGAAGAAGTGAAGCCAAAATAAAACCTACTCTCTAAATTTAAAACAGTGAAAAACCACCTAATTTAATTAAGTGAAATTTTAATTTATTTGTAGAAATGTTTTTCATATATTTCATAGTGTCGTTTTACATTTTGTTATACATACCTCTACTGCAACGATACATTTCATAAATCCTATTATGCTTCAATCGGCAAAAGTTTTATTGCAACAAGTTTAGAGTCGGCAACAGGTTTCTGTTCACTTCTACAAACTTTTATATACTAGAAAGAAATGCTTAGAAATCTATTAAAAACGTGAACATTGAGAACAAGTATAAAAGAATTCTAACCTACATGAAGAAACGTAAATTTATAGATATCAAATGCATAAATGAGTATATATATTGTTAGTGAAATAAATTTCAATAACAATAGATGATTTATTTTTAAGTTTAAGCTTCGGAACTTTGTGTACTGCTTAATCTCCAAACTACAAAAATTTATTTGAATTTAGATAAATCACTTTGGTAATCTTTCACGCTCGAGCTGCAGAGTTTGCGGGAAAACCGGTTCTTTTGAGAAAATTCGAGTGCGCGTCAGATATATGGAATTTAAACGTCCGAGCTCTTTACCGAGGCGGACTTTTTGAAGTCTTAGTTCAAAATAAACTCTACCATATTATTTTAGATGTATTTATGTGCACTGATACATTTAACATTCAGCATGGTAAAATATATTGGAAATTAAATGTACATTGCAGGTTTAAGGTTCTTCGTCATACTTTGCTATTATTGCACGGAAATGGAAAATATATGTAAATCCGAGAAAACAATGGATTGACAAATTTAATGAGCGCATAAATCACGTCCGAGATCACGAGCACAAAATTTTCAGCAGCAGAGAATTTCCGAAGAAGCAAAAGTTAAACGCGGGGGAAACACATAATCGCTCCGTCATTCATCATTGCCCCGGGCTCGAAAACTCTTTGAGAAAATTTTGGAGAAATCTAAGGTGCGCATGAAAAATCGGTACACGATGTAGAGTAGATTCTTCCACGAGAGCACGAGTAGGAGGCGTAGTAGTATACACGAAGGAAAAGCTTTGTGAAAACTACCCTCGCAGTCACAAGGTTGTAAGTCGTAACTCAGGAGGTATTCGGTGGGGGCGAGCGAAGCGCCGTCGGAATCTCTTCAGAAAAATAAATCTTCTCTTCTTGGAAAACTAGCGTTTTGAAAAAGCTGCCTCTCCCACTCTCTTTCTCACTTGTTACCTTCTCTCTCTCCGTCTCTCTCTTCTCGTCTTCCTTCTTTCTGTGTCCAGCAACGTGGAACAAAATAGGCACCAGTCACGCAAGACTTATGTAATGCGTTTAAACTTATTTATTGACTTGAAAATAGCAGATATTTTATCATGGCTGTCAGAAATTTTAACATTGTAGAGGACTAGTTATTATTGATTCCTTTATGGTGTAAATTCCGAAATGATATAAAGCTGGGAATCTTAGAGTCGTATTACAGCCTCCTTTTTGCAATGAATCACAGCCTATTTTCGATTAATTTTTCCTTAAGATATATATAATAAAAAAAAAACATTTTTTTACTAACATTGATAACTATTTTTGATGTGTGTGACGCTTTTATGATATTCCATTTCAGTTCAGTTTTATAAATAAATTTTATTCGTGTAAGTATTTCGTTATCTACGGTGAGTTCAACTTTTCTATAATTTTATTTCCATGAACCATCAAAACGTTAAAATCCAGAGGGTTAGATTTACGTAACATCGTCTTGCATTGTCATTGAAGATTGTTTTTCTCCCAAGACACTGACTCTCCTTTATCGCAGTAGGAGCTAATAGCCGATCCCGCTAGGTTTCCCAAAATCTTTTCTTCGAGCTTCTACAAAGCCATTTCATGCATTTTCGTCCAGAAAATTTATGCCGAGTAACGGAGAACAATGGACACCCCGCCAAGTACCGAGACAACGCGAAGAGACGCAAAAAATCTCAGTAAGTGCAGGTGCATTCTCAAGGAAGGAGAAAAAAAAATAAAAATGTCACTGTGCACTGCAGGTGATAATTGTCCTTTGCTTAAGATGTAGAATGGTTATTTATTTAATAAATGTATATAGATCAAAGATACTGGGATCCACTTGAAAAAATTGTAAATTATAATTGTTGAAAAAAGCACAATTATATTTATTTATTTATAATATTATTATAATTCAGGAGGGCGTACAATATTCCATTAGCTATTGTAAGTGGTAAAAGGGAATCATTAAATTTGTTTTGCGGAAAAAGCACAAAAACGAGCTCCGGATATTCGCATCGCCGAATAACTGACGTGAAAAATGATTGCAGCCTCCTCATTCAGGTGCACACTCTCTGCCTGTCTCCCTTACACACGCTCTCATTTTCCATCTTTTTTCCGTTGTCCATAATTTTCACGTATACAGAGCAAGCGAGGAGAACTCGTCTCCTTGAAAAGCAAATTCCACAGAGTCGATCGTTCATCTCGCTCGGTCTCTCTCTCTCTCTCTCTCTCTCGCTCCTGAATGGAGCAAACTCCGAACAATCGGGGCATTGTCGCAGTCGCCTCGGAGATCAGCCAGACTCTCTCTCTCTCTCTCTCTCTCTCTCTGGGTGCGCGCGCGAGAGGCTCAGCCTGGGAATAACATGTTACTTCCGGCGCGAATTTGCCCGGAGCTCGACTCTTCCAAATGCACCTTTTTCTCCTTTCTTTCTTTCCACATTATCCACTGCAATTCGCGCCTCGATCTCACAACGGATCATACAAAAGCTGCCTAACTCTTTCTCTCTCTCTCTCTCTCTCTCTCTCTTTCTCGTTGCGTGTACGCTGCAGACTCTAATACCGCGCCCAAGCTTTTCCATAGAACTTAATCAAAAAATTACTGGTTCCCCGGGCGGCGCTCAGCACCCGCAATCAGTTGACAAAAAAAAATTACACGTTCCTTTTAATTCGATTTGCGCAGGTCGTGGCTGTCTCCCCCTTTTTTTTTCGAGAAGAAATGCTCAGTACTCAGCTCCGCAGTGATGCAATGCCGTCATCGCTGCGATGAATGAGTTCGGGGAGGTAAAGGTGGTTAGGAGAAATGTTGCTCTCGCAAATTACTATTCGATGCAACTTTTCTTCTCCTACCCTCGTTTTTTTTCCTTTCTTCGTACCCCTGCGCGACAAGTTGCCAAGAACCCTTGGAAAGTCCAGGAGTGTGTTGCAATTCGATACGTGCTATACCACTGCGAATTTCCGTTTGGGAGTGTTAAACTTTTCGTTAAAGGGTATACTTTTGATTTTCTTATAGTCTAATCACTTCCCTGTTAAATTGTCACACTAGTTTTGTATTTTGTCAACTTTGGATATTATCATGTTTATTTGCAATTTTTAATTTTACTTTTAATTAGAGGTTGTTTAACTGATTTCTATTGTCTAAAGAAATACTTTCTTTTTTTTATACTTCTGCAGTTTTATTTGACCATATATTACGGGGTATAAAAGGTGGGTGTTAGTTTAGCCTGACCACATAAATTATTGTCTAAAGACTAAGAACCCATATCTATAGATAGAAGTAGTATACCCAATGAAGAAGTAACATTTACAATTTTTACTACTACAACCGTGAAACTCTAGAAATTCAATATTTTAATGAACCAAAACCTGGTAAAGACTATGTTTTAATCATAATCATTAATATTAGTTATCTTCTTTCTTATCAGGACATACAATTTATTTTCATCGAATTGAATTGAATTGAATCTGAACCTGAATCATATTCACTAATAATTGTTATAACTTATCACATCTTTTTAAACTATTCTCTTTAATATTATTTTTAAAATAAATGATTTCATTTAAAAAGATGGCAAAATATGTTTTATTAACGCTTACACTATCACAATAACATTTACCTTTTCATATAGAGTGTGTGTAATCTGAAAAAGATAAATTGTACCTAAGTCCATAAATATTTGATAAATAACACGAATTATCTTTTTGAAAAACGCATAATTTGTAAACATAGATTGTAAGAAATTCAGCATTTACAAAGAATCTACAAAATGAAGCAGTAGAATTTAAAATTATACATATCACTCTGATATTAAATCCAAATGAAAAGTTGCTTATATCAAGTGTTATTATTTTATTTCAAACAATTCCCTCACATGTCACGATTCCATAAATTAAAACACAATCCAAAGCGTGAAATGAAAATTGAAGATACCATTTAAAATAAACAGTATCCGGACAAATTGGTAATCATTCAAGCTCGTTACATATTAATTTAACAAAATATCAAAGTTACAAAATAGAATATTTTTTCGATTTAGCTGTGGCTCTAGCTCACCCTAAGATTCGCGTAAAAAGACGCGAACTTAAAGAAAGATTATACGAGCGAGCAATAAAAAAGACGGGGAGGAGGAGAATCTGGCAACGCCGTCGCATAGCACTGCACAGTGCACACCCGATATAAGTTTACGCGCGCGGGCCGCGCGGGCGCAACTGAACCACGTGTTGTTTTGGGGCGGATGTTTTCAAACGGGTTAGTGCGCTCGGCGGAGCGCAGCGCGCATAGCATAAAAGCTCTCGAGCTGCTGCAGCGCGCGCTGCTATGGCAGAGAGAAAGAAGGAAAGAAAGGTATAAGAAAGAAAGAAAGATGCCCTGGAGACCTTGGGGGCCCCGCGTGTGTACCTATACAAACAGGTCCGTTTGAAAAGCAAATATTTTGTTGTGATGCAAGAATTCACGAATTTAATGGAACCTTTGCTATCCGATCTTACTTGTTTAATCAATACCAATTTTTTTCTGGTTTTTTTTTCAAGCAAAACAATATACATGCGGTTTGCGCGCCACTAATCTTGTTTTGTTTTTATAATTGAAACAATTTTTTTTATGTTTGTAACTGTGTACTTTTCTTTCGATAACTCGGTTTCTTTTTTACTATTGAATCATTTCTTGAATATAATGTTTACATTAATATTTTAATAGTAAATTCAGTGTGATTGGTAAGTTAATTGCATAGAAATTATTTTTAATGATTCAAATATAAATGGAATTATTTTATTAATATTTCCTGTCTAAATAAACGTTGTAATCGCTATTCTAATTCATAACAATGAAAGTGTACAAATGATATACTTATACTCCAGATAAAAAATGCTCAATATTTACTAAACGAAGTCGATTTAACAACCATGTGTATTCATCAATGACCACTAATCTCCTCCAAATATGCAATAATACTATTATTTAATCTCAAAACCTTCATTTTTAAAATAATGCTAAACTATTTTAGTGAAAGAAAGAGAAGACGCCGATCGCTATCTGAAATTTCGTTGGCTCTTGGCTGGGCTGTGTAAGCAGTATTATCAAGGATCAAAAAGAAACCGATCTCGTCGAGCGATAATTCTGGCAGAACATTAGAAGCAACGATGCATCTAGTTTTTTCTTCTCTCTCTCTCTCTCTCTCACTCTCTTACGTGTATATATCCTACGCAAGCATGGCCTATTCTCGCACCGCGTGTTTCAGTCGGCATCACAATGGCGGATTCTACTTGGACGGCCTCGACAAAAGCGTGAGACGAGAGACTCTACCGTAGTGAAAAGTCGTATATATATATACACGAGCAGCGTTGCACGTGAAAAACCACCCGCGTCGTAGGCGCCGATTTTTCCCTGGCTTCTCCCGCTAGACGAGAGAAGAGAGAAGAGAGAGAGAGAGAGAGAGAGAGAGAGAAGTCCAGTGAAGCGTCTCGAAAAAAACGTCCAGCGTAATTCTCCGAGGAACGTGAAAAGATTTTTACGGTTCAATTATTAGCATGGGTTCCTTCTTTTCCTCCAGTTACGCTCTTCAATTTAATTGGACAGAGCTTCAATGTATATATAGCCATCGCATAAATAATCTTGCTCTGAAAACTGAGACAATGATGGCCGGTAAGTAGTGCAGTCTGGACCGTATAGATTTCTCTTCATTGTCAGGGATACTATAAATTACCGATAATCAAAGTTTCCGCCGTACCGATTCTTGGCATCTTTTCACGTACAGAATAAAACTCATCATTGCAGTATCGCACGCGATTAAAGCACTGCACTATGTTACAGAAAATTCTGATCATCTTCATCATTCTCAAAATTAAATGAGTTAAACAAAGAAAATTTGTGACTGAACTCTTGGTTTCGAATTGAAATAAATATTTATTCAGTTCGCATCTCGAGATAAACCAAACCCATTTGCAACGCATGAACACGACATCCACAGTGGAATGAGATGTCATTACAAAGAAGCCAGTGATAAGCGATTTAAAAGAAGCGAAGCTAGAGCCGCTAGGGAGACAAATACACTTTAGTCCGAGAATATTCATCAGCTGCAGACGGACGATTCCTCCGCCGATTTAATTACACACAGGCCTATATACTCGCATCTACCGTTAATTAATTTGCTCGATAGTTTAGGCGTGATTAAGCTGGTGGGCTCAGGGGGGGCCAGACGCTTCGCTGTCTCGAGCGCAAGATCGAAATGGCGCGCAGCAGCTCTCGCTCGCTCGCTAGTCGCGTCTTCTCGAGCTCCTCTGCAGTTGCCGCCGCAGCTCATAGGGGCTTTTGCTGCTGCGCGGGGATGCCTCTACTCGATAACGTTCGAAATCAGCCGCGATCTGATTATGCGAAATTTATTGCTACTTAGCGGGATGTTCCCAAGGTCTCGTGTTTCTTACCTTCTGCGTATTTCTGCAATCAAGTATAAGTGTCCAGACAATTAGTATACAAAACGTTTTTTTACTTCTTGGTGGCTTAAATAAGCTTCTTTATTATGGAGTTAAAGGATTAGTGTGCCTTTTTTTCTCATTTTTGATTGCATTCAATTCGTGTCGAATGCAGAAGTTTTAAATTTTACGAATATTTACATCAGTATTTATTTGGTAAAGGAAGTATTAGTTCTTTTTATTCGTTAAGAATATGCAAAAAATATTACGCCACATTATGCAATATTGTATATAGAAGTTTCAATATTCCAGCAACTTGACGTAAAAATTATTATCAGCTATATACGGTTACAAATTTGAACTGATCTAAGAGCTGGATCTGTTATCAGCTTATAGTAATAAAATAGATATAAGAAACTTGGCTTTAAGAGATAAAAGATTTTTTATTTAACCTCGTTTGATAACAAATCTTTGCAGATTCATTTATTGCACGTGACTTTGCTCTAAAGTTAAAGAAGCAGGAGCGCATTTTTAAGATACCAAAGTTTTAATAGACCTGTGCGTAAGGAATAAAAATAGTAAAAATGTTTCATAAAGCCTCTATAATTCTAAATAATACTAGACTACACCAAATCTAAAGCTTACTATAGCATGCGAAGAATGATGCTGCCATGTTATAATGTTTCAAAGATGAAGGAATTCGAAACGATCGTCTCTTTGTCAAACCGAGGCTGCTTGCATCCACTTTCAAGGAAAAGCACACACACAGACACGCAAAAAAGAGCCACAGAATTAACGCAAAAAATTAATAAAGTCTTACGGAGCGAGCGAGGCGGAATCACGCGATCTCTAAATTCCTTTTTCGGCCTGGACCGAGTCGACCAAGTGAGATGCGCGCGCGCGCGCGGATGTCCAAAGAGTTTGCGTTGGCGAATATAAGAAGAGGAGCCGCCGCCGCCGCCGCCGCCGCGCGAGCACACCACACGTGCTACTTAAGCGCAGAGGGCCGCCTCGAGCCACTCGCATGTGCGCGTTTTACACGCGCGCGCCCGCTATCAAAAGAATCCAGTCGAGAACAGCAGAGAGAAAGAGAGAGAGAGAGAGAGAGTTAGATGAAGAAAGAAGGCACACGAATGAGAGAAAGGGAGTAAGAGACTGGAGATAGAAAAGGGCTCGCAAGTATAAGCACAGCGTGTATATGTGCGTTGAACACGTGGGACAATGCCTGTCACCTCATTCATGTCAAGAAACCGACGATGGCCGGGCTACCAACTTCCACGTGAAGCCGGCAAGAAAGGATCGAGACACTCAGAGAGAGAGAGAGAGAACGAGGGGCGGGGGGGGGGCGAAAGGGATCGAATTGCAACGCGATCCGCGTGCATCGACTTCTTTTTCAAACGTCGCCCGCTACGAATAAATTTGACTCGTCTCTTTTTTCGTTCTTGTCTCCTTTCTATATAACCCCTTTCTCTCTTGCAGCTCGGTTATATTTTTTTCCATTTCTCGAATTTTGTCCTCGCGCGGGTTTGAAATGAAAAACGGGAGGCGATCGAGAGAAAAGAGGATCCAGCCCACTTGTGAAACGTGAAATTGCTCGTTTGGTTGAACATATTCCATGGTTAATGGGATTGGAATTTCTTAGACTAATAATTTTTCAACTAAGAGTAAAAATGAGAAATTGTCTAGAGTATACTCATTTTCAAATCTAAGGATTTGAATTCTTTAGCCTGTGTCTGTTCATGGTCCAAAATCAGGTCTTAAAATGTGTTGGTGTCAAGATGACCTGCCGATTCTTAAAAATGGGTAACAGAAAGTGCATCTGCTTCTTGATACAATGGACCGTACTTTGGTGAAGATTGCTGTGTACCCTTTTATGTTTTGAAGTGCTGAAACCGATACTGAACCGTTCCTGAACTAAGTATTATTCTGGCATCTGGATTATGAGCTATTCTTAAATTATTGTCTAGGTTTGATGATTGACTTTACAGTACTCAACAATTTTGGTTTAGGTCATAAGATTATTCATAAATAATATAAGATAGTTTGTGCACCTGCATTTTAAACTAAAATAATCTTCTATTTTAATTATGACAGACCGTAGTTTTAATACTTGCAAGAGGGTCTTTGCAATTCCTAAATAAAAAAAGTTTTTTCGGTCTTTAAATTATATTACACTATTTTTTTTACACATCTAAAGTTTGTGCAAATCATGATCGATCGATCGTTATTATAACAACAACCAAGCCGTTCTGTCTAATTTTGTCCTCGCATGGATCTGAGATGATATCGCAAAAGTCAGTGGCATGATTTGCTTTTCGACGATGCGCATATTGGGGGCTAAAATATCCGCGTCATTGAACAAGCCTTTAAATAATGCACAATCTGCATTATATTATTACTTTCAAAGATAAATCTTTTCAATTAATATTAGAATACAATTTTATATTCTTATACAAGACTGTTCGAAACTTTTTTTTTAAACGGAATATTGCTCACTTTGTAAATATTTTTTTATACAGAATCAAAAGCCGAATATTTACGAAAATAAAAAATGTATTGAATGTACGAGCAACACAGTACAAAAAAAAAGTAGTTATAAAATATTTTACGACCACGTATAAGACTTTTTCTAGGATAGTTATATGCCGAGCAGACGTTTTCAGCTGAAATCATACTGCATTGTATTCGTGTGTGTGTGCACACACAAGCGGCGGCGCAAGAGCGCAGAATTTGTAGACGCGCGTCTCCGTCTACACCCCCAAGAGGCATAATTCCTTTGCTTAACCTGCGGGCTTAAATTGGAATCTCCGCAGGCTTTGCTGGCTTTATGCATTTACGCAGAATCTTTAGTATAGAATGCGATTGGAAAAACTACTTTTTTTCTGTTCACACAGTATTTTTCCCTTTGTGCCGTGCACAGAAAGAATGAATGAAAGAAAAACGTATAGTCGTGACATTGTAAAAAAGGCATTGAAAGCCTACATTTTTCTGTCGGTATTCTTAAAAATGAATTAACACATCTTTCACAATATGATGTATTCAAAATTATATGTGTATATTTATTTTTAACAAAAATCTAGTCATTAAAATGGCTAGTAGATGAAGATGCAGCAATAAAGTGCAAAGTAAATATATTATACGAAGTATTAATGAATTTCTTATCACTGCAAAATATTCTTCAATATAAAAGACTTCCTTAAATAATTTACTTATAGATTGTTAAAGCATCGAGTGGCAAACAACAAAGTGCAATTAAAAAAATAATAAGAGCAATTTGGTTACGTAATTTCTGAGAACAATTTGAGCGCGCAAAGGTTTGATGAAGTGGAAAGCAGAAAGAAAGGGTAAAAAAGAGTGAAATAAAAGCGAAAGTTAGGAGAAACGGGGAGAGAGGCTATAGCGGGTGAAGACAAAATGAGAAAGAAAGAAAAAAAAGAAGAAGCCAGGCAGCATGGGGAAAAGGAAGAATAAAGGGAGAGTGGAAGAGGGGAGGGGGGGAGGTGGACGTTTCTGGAAGCGCCTATTCATCTCTCGGTCTTGGACCAAACTTTTCTACGCACTACTGGAGAGAAAGAATGAGCAGAGAGAGAGAGAGAGAGAGAATGAAAAAGCGAGGAAGTGAGATAGACGGAGAAAAGGAAATAAGAGAAAAATGGGGAGGTATAAAAAACGCACGCGCGCGTATAGGAGGAGCGAAAGCAAACAACGCGCAAATGTATATATATCCAGTCGGCAATCAGCGTCGATTCAAATTTCCAGGACTTGTCTGGTCCGCTTTTCCCCGCGTTTTAGAGCTAAAAAGCCGCTGCCTGTAGACAGAGAGAGAAAGAGAGAGATAGAGAGAGAGAGACAGAGAGAGATCGGCGTCGCACGCGCGTGCGAACAGACCATATATCCCACACTATTACCTTCCCTTTCTTCCACACGCAGAGCTTGGCTCCAAAGTGCCGAGGACGTGCCCGGGGTCCAGTTCATTAATAAAGACATTGATACGTTCCCTAGATACTAGCCCGAGAGAGCCGGCGAATATTTGGACTATCGAATTACTCGGCGGTTTCATGCGGCCCAAGAAAAAGAAGAGAGAGAGAGAAAGAGAGAGAGAGAGAGAGCAAGAAAGATAGAGAAGACCCGAGCGCGGACCGGCGAGAGAAGTTAGGAGACGCTGGCCTTGGCGTGAAAAATGCCTCGACCTTGGACGCCGAATGAATCGCTTAGCTCCGCTGCAGAAAGCCGAAGAGTGATTACTGGCGAATATTCCCTGCTGCGGCTTCTCTCTCTCTCTCTCTCTCTCTCTCTCTCTCTCTCTCTGCTCCTCCTTCTTCTTCTTCTCTTCTCCAGCAAACTTGCTCCATCTTTCTTTCTCTCTCGTGCACAATGCTGCCGCTGCTGCTGCCGCTGCCGCTGCACGGGCGGCAGCGAGGAGACGAGGAAAAAATCCATTGTCCGTCCGCGAGGCACGCCGACGTTGATTAGATCGAAGAACGCGCGCGGCGCGTTCGGCCACTGTGCTCTTTTTAGAGCTCCGCTCTCTGTTTCTTTCTCTCTCGCTTGTTTACCAAAAGTGCCTCGCTTTGATTGAGATTTTCGCTTTTGGTAGTGGTGCACTCTACATAGCATGTATACACGGTTCTCTCTCGCTTCGGTAATAGCACTAACATTTTTTTTTGTATCTCATTTCCAGTTTCGCTCCTTTTTTTCCCTTTTCATTTCGTATTATTGTATGCAAAAGTCGATGGTTCTTTTTTGCGCTGTTAACTGTGTGCCGTGGCGTTCGTTCGGTTATAACCAATGATTTTTACTATATTCTTACGTAAGATAAGTATCGTAATAAATAGTCTTTGTGTGAGGTATATAGAGTTAATATGTGCAGCCTATGATCTCTCGAAACGAATTAGAGTTTTTTTACTTGTCTTGAGATATGGCTTTGGCGAAAGAGAAAAGAATAAACTGATTATGACAGAGAGACGGCTTTTAAAGTTCCCATGTATGAATCTGAGTAAGCAATTTTTTAATTCAAAGACACGTCAACGACGTTTTTGCGAATTCGAGTAATCACGAGTGAGCTTGAGAGATCAATATTGGATATTTTAAGAACTAAATATGATACCACTACTTGAACTGTCTAGTATTTGTAGGCATCATTCAATAAATAAATGCAAAATCTGAAGAAATTGATATAAAAATGTATGCAATATGCGTATGAAGGGATTTAAAAATGTGTATTTAGAATAATCAAGTGCATGAATGTGGGTGGATGGCATCTGGGTATGAAAACATTATTAGTGCTTGGTTAATCAGTCATGGACCAGAAAATGGATATATCTTAAGTCCGATAGAACTTGAGAATGGTGCAATTACAATATGTTTTGGTAAAACACAGATAGAACTCCATAATAAAAAAAAACATAGTATTATTATTAATTGAAGGTCTATACTTTTAAACATCATTTTGTTTGACAAATTTTTTTTCCCTACAACATATTTTTTCTATAATAGCTGCTTCTCTATTTCTTCTATAAACTACCAGCGTTTCTACTTCGATTATCGAAGTTCAAAAAATCCTTTATTTTGTAGAATGCATTTACAATGAAGCTATTATAGGATTTTTCATTTGCATTTTTATATTATTTAGCTGATTTTATCGTTTTCCTTCACTAGGTTTTGCGATTTAAATATTCACTGGTTTTATAGTAGTATAATATAAATTTTAATTAGCCAGCTCGGTAATAAAATGTTAATGCAGCAAGTATTTTTAGAATGCATTATTTATATATACATTACTTCAACATTATTTCTTTCAGATATTTTAGTAAGTTTAATACTGAAACATAACAAATTAAATGGTTTTCATGCACATATACACTTTAAAATTTGTCGAAATCATTTGGAAACTTTAGCATATTATTAAATAAAGTTTCAAAATCTTAATGTGCTGTTGTCGGAAAAATTCCTGCCTTACCGATTTTTGCATTTTACGCAATGTATAAAGATAGAGACTATATTTGGAAAAACTCTGTGAGCTTCTTCAATGATGTAACGATTATACGATGCCAGTTTCATAAAATTCCATCCAAAATTCAGAGATTTTTACCGTCGAAAATTTCGAAGATAAAAGTCACTGTGAATAACGAACGAAATCTCTGTGAATCGTGGATGGAATTCCATGAAACTTAAACCACGTAATGTTTACATCATTACCGAGATGGTGACAGAGCTTTTTTTCCAAAAATTAATCTCTATCTTTATATATTTCGATAAATGCAAAAATCGGTATAAGGAATCGTTCTAATTATCAACACCAAATTCATTGTTATAAACATTTATAGGGAACTGATAAAACTAATCGAAGATTACTCGATTTAAATTCACATTTATATATACGAAAGTCTCGATAACTATTCTTTTCATTCTTCGAGGTATGGGGAAACTCTTCGCGGATGCATTCCTGTGCACGACATAGACCACGCACAGCATTCCACTGGCGGCGAATTCCATTCGAAACGGAGACTGCACTGGAGCGGAACCCAGCTAAATTATACGCGATTGCCAATGTGCTAGAGCTTAAAAAAGAGACAAAGGCTCGAGATTCTAATATTGCTCTTGCTCTCGATATATTTGTATCCAGAAAAATATATAATTTAAAGAGTAAGCGTTTCAATAATCTCATGTGCATTTAAATATAAAAATTTTATTTCTCAATAGTTCGATAAAGGGCGTGTTTCTGTATAATGAAAATATATTGACCGAAAGGATGTCTTGTAAAATGACATTCATTAATAGTTAATGAAGGTGGATTTGAATATGGCGATTTGAATATTCATTTAATTTTAATGAAGCATTTACTTGTTGATTTGGATTACGGTACGTATTTTTCGAAAACTACTGAATACTCAAAAATATTCATTATCTTTTAATGAATATGTTATTTGGGGTAAGGAAATCATACATCAGACATTGTAATGAGGTAGAAACATGCTATCAATGCGGGATATTGAATTGAATGCAATGTAGTTGCGTACATTTTATTAAAATTCTTATATTCTGAAACCGTTTCGTACATTATTTATTATTCAGTACATTATTTTGATAAGGGGACAAGAGAACCATAATATACTTTTGGTGCAAAGTGCGTTATCTTTCAATGTGGAATTTCTCCATACATCCAACTTTTTACCACTATTAGGATACATGATCTTTTATAATAGAATAACTTTTATATGAAATTTACATTTCTGTATACTTTACATCACCAATATATTCCAATCCCGGATACAATTCGTTGAAAAAATTAGGAAAATATATAAATTATCAAATCTCTCTATTATCATGCAGTATGAAATATTTCCGTGCAAAGTTACATTAATAATAAAAATTAACAAGGAACTTATTCACGGCTCACTAACATCCAGAACGTATGATAATCTGAGAAAAAAAAAAGCTACGTAACTTTTGATACAATTCTCATTTTACCAGCTCAGCTGCACTTTTTGTTACTATAAATCATGGCTACACAATATGCGGTTAAAGTGCAAGTGTAGAAAGGAGTCTTGGGCCGAGGTGCTCTACACACTCCCCGAAAAACTGGTTTCGCGCGCGCGCTTCATTCTCCTTCTGAGTCACCGCTTGTAATGACGGGGGCCCGAACAGCAACAGCAGCAGCAGCAGCAGCAGCAGTACTCTGGATGGAACGGCCAGTCCGCGGATGCTGTTCTCTGCGCTGCTGCCACTGCTACCCACTATACTTCAGCTGTTCTACACTGCGGCTGCATTGCACACTGAGCCAACGAAATGCAAGGAGCCGTGTGCGTGGAAATACGCGAGCGAACGCCTCGGGGAGGATCGCACGCGATTTCCGGATCCCCCTGGCCAACGGGCTTCTAAGAATATGTTTCATTCAAAGTTCGGATGAAATTTTTTCGGGAGGATACTTTAATCGTGCTGTGTTTGGCTCTACTTAGCCAAATCGGTTTTCGGCAGCTGTCCTGTTCGATTTTCGTGGAATTTCTATAAAGCGAATATTAGCTCGTTGAAGAATTTGGTCATTGTTTTACGTATACTTGTCATTTTGTAATACAGGCTTTGATCATTGTTCGTACCAATGCGTAGTTTCAGTGCGAATGTGATTTATAGTTGAAAATATATTTGAGTAATAATGGAAATGCAGACTGAAAACTAAAAAAACTTAGAATACCTTTTATAAGTTTTACATGTATATATCTCTAGAAATACTTAATATATCTGGTGAGTAGTAAATATATCGAATTTTGCCACAAGTATAGTAAAATTGGCTAATGTTATTTCTTTTACCTTTACTGTTCTTGATTCCAACACTTCCAATATTGTGATTTTGGTAATTTGTGCACATCAGGTGCTTAACTGTAAATGCAGAAGATTATTTAGTATATGAAATATATTTTTTAGAAATTTTATGCTTATTTTTATTATACAGTAAATTTAGGTAACTATTAATTTTCTCATTTTGCATAACGCAATGATGTCAATGCGCGAGGAAATTATTTTACCTTTTACTGTACTACCCAGAGGACTCAAAATCACCCGTAAAAGTTGAGTATACTTTCTGTCCACTGTTTAATTCATTACTCGATATTTATTTAAACCTCGCATACTAGAGAAACTTGCATTCTCAATTTTCTGCCGATAAAGAATAGTTACGACAGGAATGCTTTATTTCAAATTTATCTCAATGTGATCGTAATAAATATATCCATTGTTCTATCTATAGGCTTGACAGAGCTCAGTTCTGGGCGTAATTTCTTTGGGGGTAATCCGAGGCTCTCTCTTTATCTTTATTTTCGTTTCCTCTTTTTAAAAGCGTTTTAGACGAGTCACAGAGAGAAAAGGAAAGCGCGAGAGAGAAGAAGAAAGAGGAGAGAGAAAGAGAAAGAAAAGACCCGTTACGATGCGAAGATTCTGATTTTCGATCGTGGGAGCATGTAGAGTGGTCCGAAAGTCCCGTTACCTCAACTACAGCCCCATGCGATGGAGCGATTTTCTCCTCACCTTACAGACTCACAGCGACGGCAGCAGCAGCTCTCCCTCAGTCGACAATCTTCCCTCTCCGTCTTTTTTTCTTCTTTTTTTTTTACTTCTAGCCCGGCGCACGTGTATACCCTTCGACGTATCCTGTACTTTCCTAGTCCTTCTTCACGTCGCTCACTCCCCTCCTTTTCACTCCCATTTTAAAGTACCTCGGTCCGCCTCGTCAAGCAACCCCTTCTTCCTCGACTCTGCTTGTTCCTCTCTCTCTCTCTCTCTCTCTCTCCTCTCTCTCTCGCTCTTTCTCTCTTCATGCTCGCCAGCATGTATATATGGCACTACACATCCGAAAAGCCGAATCGTGTTCTACGTTCTGGGAATTCGAAAGTTCGCGCTCATGGCAGCCAGCACCGCGGGCGCTCGAGCCTCCTTTCGATTTCGACTCACGCGTTTCGGTTTCGCTCGGTGGAAAATTATAAGCTTCTTGAGATTTATAGCCTCGTGTGTGCCGGATTTTTAAGAACAACCGACGATCTTTCTTTCTTTATTCAACTTTATCCGCTTAATTGAAGCTCTAATAGGCTCGTCGAATTTCCAAATCACCTTTTTCTGGCATTTTGGAGGAGAGTTTATAGCTCGAATTTGGTTGCACTGTCTGCGGTACTAAAACACTCATTCTTGTAACAAGGAAAAAAAAATAGAATCAATGAACAATGTATAAGGTAGGAAGCTGCAATTCAAATTATTCAAATTCTTTTAAATTGTTACCGTGATACTTACGTATTTATATTCTGCCACGGTATAATATCTTCAAGTTTAGATTATTCTTATAATTTTAACATGAAACTAACATTAAAGAACGTTCTTGTATGGAAAACTTCACAATAAAATAAGTGCAGTATCCAAAAAAAGTAAGTAAGTACACATCATCATATCTGTTGAAAAGAGACGAAATACTAAATATGATTATAAGTTTTATTATAAATGGCAAGACCGTGACATTGAACATGGTTGAAATCAAGTAATTTTCTGAAATGTGTCTTACACTTTTTACATCTTGTACACGCTAGAACAATACCTGCTGTTTTACTTATGATTGCTCATTATTACTGTAAACGAACATAAATATCGTGCCTGTCGAAACTTTTATATATCAAGATGGTAATTCGAGCTTTAATGCGAGATGAAGGATTATATAGCTTGGATATTATGACGTCGCATTACCCGCATTTATCAGTAATTGTTTGGCCATTTGCATGAGCACATAAGTACTGGTAACCTAACGGGCTTGTAAACGACCACGGGGACGGCATTGCATCGTGTCTTATCTTTCGCAAACGCCAATTCGGCTACGTATATAAGAACTAAACAATCGCGATTCTTTCAACACGAAATTTCTCGTAGTTTACATTTTCTGTATGCTTTCAAATTTGATGCACCAACAGAAAATAAAAGAACACAAACTAACCTAAAGATTTTCGGAATTAATGTTAGGAGATCATCGATGTGACGTTTAAATAAGTATACATAAGTTTACTCATAATGACTATAATCCAGTTTAAATTATTAATTTAAGTACATCGGTGCTTTTATTATACTGCCGTATCGTAAATATCGTTCTTTTGTGAACGAAAATAATCTGCATTCTTTCTACACAAAAAAAAGGGCACAATGCACTTGGCATTAGTTTTTATAACCACTCTTGGGATACGAATTGCGACCACCAAGCGGCCGAAGCCTCGGTGTTTCCATTTCATAATCTCGTTTCCGCAATCCTATTCATTCTGGTGCTGTGGCGCCCATAGGCCGATGGGTGACCGACCGGCGACCGGTGCTGGCACGTGGCACACTCGTATTCCTATAATGGCAAGAATTAAAAGGTGAACCTGCTGCACGGGGGCCTCCTACTGTCCTTGTTCCTTCCTTGTTGTGTGCAGCTCACCCATCCCGTGGCAGGAGATCGAGGGGGATGTAAAGAAGGAAGGAAGGAGTCGACGCGCCCGAAAGAGAGAAAAAGAAAGAAGACGAGGATAGAGAGTGAGAGAGAGAGAGAGAGAGAGAGAGAAAGAGAGAGAAAGAGAGTCCAGGCACGCGTGGTCCTTTGGCACTCTGCCCCCATGTGGGTTCGCGACACCTTTTGCCTCTCCCAGACGCGTTTGGCCGATCAGCCGCGGCCCTCGCAGGTAGTAGAAGAGACTCTTGCCTTGCCCGCGCCGCACTTTCTTCTCTCCCGTCTCAGCTCGCATCAGGCCGATTAAACTTGGAGAAAAGAGCCTGAAGACGTGCTGCTACTGCTGCTGTTGCCTGTTGTTGTTCCTCTGCCAAGAGGCAGGTAGCGAGGAATTTTATTGACAGTGCAGGTGAATATGCGTCTGGTGCCTCGAGAGGTCCGTTGACCCACTGAGCCGCGCGCGATGGATGACTTTTCTTTGGGTGTCGCCTTCTTCTTTCTTACATCTCCTTCTTTTTTTTATCCATGCCTACTCTTTCTGTTTAGAGTCCGTCAATGGAGTTGGTTTTGCATATTAAGATGTTTTGTCGCGTAGGAAGCGCGTGAGGTGTAAATTAACATTTCGAACCATCACGTAACATTTCTCTATAGATAATACGTAATTCGATCGTCAACGTCATTTTTCCTCCTTCAGGTCAATCCCTTATTTATTTTGGATTCAGATTTCTTGATTTCTCCTTTATGAATATTTATACATTTCGTAATTAAAATGTACTTAATTGTCCTAAAATAGAAAGAACATAATAAGTTGAGTAAAATAGATTTGAAAAATACTATAAAAATTTAATAAAAAGTATTTATCATCTTCCGTCGGATGGAGCTCGCATGTTATTCTAATTATGGTTCGACCTCGCGTGTCTTTGACACTAGTATATTAAATTTGATATTTTATTGCACATTTTGTCTATCTCTTGCCTATAATTAATTTTCTAAGCGTAACAAATGAAAAACGAAAAAAAGACCAAATATTTGGTTCAAAAATATAGGCGAATATTTCAAACAGATTAATTTAAATGTATCACTTATTCCGCAACTAATAATAATTTTTATTCTTATCAACCACCAAACTAATTAGAATTATGCATTGATCCATTACGAAAATGGGTTGCGCATTATACGTTCAGCAAGATTTCAATATCTTTTTAAAAAATTATTATTCATGAGTACATAATGATAACTTCATTAGTTGCGCCAATTTTCTGTGCTATTTTAAGAAATATATTACGTTATATAATCAATGTATCTTCAAATACAAATCGAATTGCAATTTTAAAATTTATTTTTCTTTGTAGAGATCTTTTTGATAAATGTCGATTTTTAATTTCAGATAATATTGAAGGACGTTACGTGAGTGGTAAGATAAAAAGATGGTTGAGCAACATTCAAAAGCATAAAAAATTATGTGATTAAATAATTCTAAGATCTTTATTGTATACTGAGTTTATAGTAAAAATTTAAAATTATTTTTAATAATAAACATTTCTCTCGTTATAGATGCAAATATGTCCTGATGCTATTGTAATTGTTTATTTACTTGTGCTATGTAATTAATATAGTTAATGTAAATATAATCTAACTGATAGTTTAATAGAGTTTAAGGGTAGTTACGTAAGTTAGGAATCTTTCTAACCCTAGCAGATGTGCTTCAATTTTAATATCTAAAGAAATTACGTTTCATCTAAATATAAATATATATTTATATGTGGACTCTCAGGTCGGTCTCAACCGCAGAGATGCGCATTTTACATTGTCGACTAATAAAGATTCGAAAGATAAAATGCGTAGAAAAAATTGATTATGACCAGTTTGTCACTCATGTGTTTACCATGTCTGTTTTAACGATGTCCAATTAAGATCACAAGGATAAAATTGTCCAGATATTCAGAAAAAGAAGCCGGAACACGATGTAAAAATGAGTAACCATTAATAAAGCGAAAAACGGTATACGAAGATTCGAAAAATAATCTCAGGGATGAAGCGCTATATATACTCTATTCCTGGAATTGATTCCGACTGCAGAAGTGTTGCCACCCTCTCTTTGCTAAAAAACAAAAGTTAATTGCAGCCTGCGACAGAGATGAATAGCTGCAGCTATGGCGGCAAAGATATCTGATGCAAAATATCCAGTGATTGTAAAAAAAAATTGAAAACTATACGGCTTTTAAAAAATGAACTTTGATCCCATCTTCGTTTTTTGTCCAAGAGAATATCGCGTGTTAAAAAAATGTTTCACTTTTAAATATTAATAAAAGTCTGGAGTATATCCTAGAAGACTTATAATTAAATATTAATAAGTCTCGTGAGAAAACAATTCAGCATATGCATTTAATTAATATTAGAATTTTTAATATTACTGCAATAAAATATCTTTTTAATTTAAAACATATTCATGATATATGCAAATACATGTAATAAAGTTGTGTTATTTTGATGTTTACTCTCGTAAAATGTCTTTATATCGTAGGTAAAACTTTTTGAATATCGTGTTTTCCATATATTTATTAATGCAATAAAAATATCTCAGCATCCAATTATTTATAATAATATTCTGAAAATAATGTCAGATCTTGATAAAATATTGTTAAAGACCGCAAACGTAACTACGTACCGAGTGCTTAACATTACTAAATTTAGATGCAGTTCAAATGTCGTTTTCTAACATAATAAAATCTCCATATTGTATTAAAAAATCTTGTCCCATGAGTCTGTATTCGAAAATATATACTTACTATATACTATAGTATAAACATCTTCCAAAGGTTTGAACCAAAGTTCAGCCTCAACGTAAACGTTTAAAGCACTGTACGATAAACATAGTGCAATGCCTTCGATTACCAGCGGTATCGCAATCTCCCCCACTCACAGGCCAAGCGAGGTGCTTTTACTCGTACAACTTCACGCAGTCCGATAACAGATCTTTTTCAGCCAAAAGTCCATTCTTGCTCTGTGCGCTACATCGTCGATGTGAAAAATTGATGAAAAAGACATAGCTACGGCAGTCGCGCAGAGGAACGGCGGGCCGCTCCATAATTAAAGGTAATTTTTATCTAATCGCGAGGTAGTTTTCAATTTTCGCTTAATCGCTCTTCCTTTATCTGCCGCGCGCCGTGAAAAAGAAACAGAGCCTCGTCGTCGTCGTCGTCGTCGTCGTCGTCGAAGGAGATCATTCGTCTGCGCCGGGTACGAAATGTCAGGAGAAGATAAGCACCTGTGTACAGTACCTGGTTCCAAAGTAGCTGCATCCTTCTCTGTCTCTCTCTCTCTCTCACTCTTAGGAAGCCTCCATTCGATCTCCTCTTTCTCTCTCTCTCGCTCTCCCTGACGGCCATTAAAGCAATTTTAACGTCTTCTCGCTCGGCAAAAAATACGAGTCGTTGCGCTAGACTGAAGAATGATCGGAGAGGCGCCGACCGTCGTCATTATCTCTCCTTCTACACTCTCCTCTCTCTTTCTCGCTCGCTCACCTTTACCTCTATCCTCTCTCTCTCTCCATCTCCATCTCGGCTTTGTTTTCTTCTCTCTCTCTCTCTCTCTCTCTCTCTCTCTGTCCGCTCCTTTTCCCCCTCGTCGTTCACTCGCTCGTTCACTCTCTCTTTCTATATATCCACCCGCTCTCTCGCTCGCTCTTTCACTTTTACTATCCGCCCTCGAGCTCATCCCGCGGCAGCTCTCCTCTTCTCTCCTCTCTATATACTCTGGGCGCTGCAGCTCGCGCCAGTGGCGGCTCATCTCCGTTCCGAAAGTTGCGAGGCCAGAAAATGGAGTTCTCCGTGATGTTTCATCCTTTTGCATCTCTCGCCCACCTCCGCCGACGCCGCCATCCACATGGTCCAGGCCCTATATACCTATAGACCGTTGGCCCGGCCTCCTGCAATTTTTCTTTCCCGCCGCTCGGACTCGTTAGATTCGTGAGCCCGGCGAGATATTATATTTCGCTGTCTTCTCTCTCGCGCGCTGCTGCAGCGCGCAGTCTTTCGGAGAGAGCTGCTGGGAACGTCATTCTTCTTCCTGCGGCCGCGGCACACACACGCGCGCACAAACACACACCCAAACACACTCGTACGCACACGAGCTGGAGATCGAGGAGGTGGCGCGAGACTCGGCCGCCGACGCGCTTTGACTGATGAGACACTTGGCACCGGTTTCGCTTTCCGCAAAAGCCGGGTAATCTGCCACTTTGTCGACGACCTGCAGCGCGCGCCGGTCCATTCACTCGTGAGCTGCTTCTGCTGCAGGTTTTTTTTCCTTTTTTTCTTTTTGTATTTTTTTTTGCACTCTCTCTCTCCCCGCGGCTCATTGTTAAACGACTCTAGCGCTTAAGATGATTAATATGCCGAATAATGACTATTGTCTCTCGACTTGATAATTAAGTCTTGAGCTCTCGCACGCGCTTATGATGGCGATTGTGAAAAAAAGGTTAATGTGCATGCGGGTTAAGATTGTTTTGCCTAGATAACAGTTTTGTCTCGTCGAATTTATAATAGAGAATTTCTCATCGTAGACTTGAGATAGGGCTTGGGGAATGAGTTGTCTCGGTCGGACTGAAGCTTGATAATTTGCTCCGTGCAGCATACAATATCCTTTTTGTATTATTAGCCATCAAATTGCAAATTTGTATTCATCAGGAACCTATATATATATGTATACATATAGGTATTAAGGGTTATTCCATAATGGATATTTTCTACACATATATATATGTATAGATAATATCCATTATAACGAACATTTTAAATTTATTTTAAAAAAAGATCAGCAAACAGTAGTTTATGTTGAACTCTGATTCTCTTTATGAATTCATTACTTAGATGAAACCTTATTAAAATATTCAGAAATAGAGAATGTATGTACGTATGTAAATTCAAAATTATAAACATACTTGCAGTTATATAACATATGATACAGTGAACGTTATAAACCTTCAATATATCTTAATCGACTTCCGCCAAGTCTTAGATGAGATATTTTCGAGCTGATTGAAGCTGAATAAATAAAATATTAATTCAGGTAGTAGAAGCACCAAAGTTGTTTGTTGCATCAATTTATCAAAATAATTATACATCGTATTTTCAAGATTCATGGGCTATATTATGATCCTCATTAATCACTTATCTTACTATATGTCATTTATATAATACATTAGACATTATTATGTTATGAAATTATTAATGTACACATGATATCTGCATATAAAAACTATGTTTCAGCTATTGCGCACACTTTTAAAATGTTCGCAGTGGAAAATCTGTTCAATTTTAAGACAAGATCTTTCATGTAGAACGAATTAGTCTTGTTAACATGAATTAGCTTTGTTAATATGAATTGATAACAAAAATTACCAAAATAATGTGTTGTCAGGAAAGTCATCTATACAAAACACTATATTTTCAACCGGATTTCATTTATTGAAAATATTTATATTAATGCATTAATAACGTCAGTACGGAAATTACCATAAATGCTGCAATAATTTTAACTAACAAATGTCAATTTAAAATTATCTCATAACATCAAATATGTATGAACATTTTGAACTCTTTTCGTAAAAAAATTGTTTAAAGACTCGATCGTTCGTAGAAATTTCAAAAAAGGGTGGACAGGCTCACTCGATCGCAAAGAACAAATTTTGATTTTACAAAACTTTTATTTTGTAATCTTCCAGATGTATCCACACTTCCCTCTTCAGGCTGTGCACAGCGGCCAAACGGTGAAATTCCACGAAAAACCATTTAGAATCTCCAATATACTGCAGAAAGCATAAACGACATATTGCCAATACATCGCAACGCTATTACCGAAATATTGGCAATGTTTATATAAATTTCGCTTAGACGCTGCAGCAACATATCGACAATAAATTGGAGGAACTATTGCCAAAACATTGGCAATTTAGTTGAAATCAAAACAATTTATTTTGACAATATATTGGAGGAAGTATTACCAATTGGTATATAGAACAATATATCAGCATTCAATAGCGTTGTTATTGTACGATAAAAATAAATTTTAACGCAATCGTTTTGGACTTCAAAATATCACCAATATTTTGGTAATATTTCCTTCGATATATATTGTCAATAACTTGGTAACTTAGCGATATATTGCTTATGCTTTCTGCAATACATTGATTTTACTAATCACTTTAGCCTGGGATAAACTCTTTAAATGCACAAACCGGTATATAAATATACTTATCTGTAAATAAAATAATTACATACGATCTTCTATCTTAGCGCGATATAAAAATAGGACATTACATTTTTAGTAAACAGTTTAAAAGCAGACTCGACGAAAATTACAGCTACGCTTTCCCGCCTTGAATGTATACAATCAAGCCCGTACAAAAGCTCAAAAATTCATCTCCCAGTGAGAAGAGGCCGGATTCTCATGTCTTTTATACGTATACATACGTAGCCCCAGTGATGACTTCAATCTACGATAAACATCCCGAAATGCCGTATGTGCGCTTTCTCTCTCTCTCTCTCTTTCTCGTGCATATACGTATCATATACACACGATGATTTCAGGCAGCCCTTATAATTTCGCGCGAATTCGCAAATGTGATTTGCAAGCGAATTGCGCCGCGGGGTTATGCGCGAGACATGCATGATCGGACTCTCTTTCGCTCTCTCTCTCTCTTCTCTCTCTCTCTCTCTCGCTCTGAAAGGCTCGCCCTCGCGCACACAGCCCCCATAATCCTAAGAACGCCGTCATTATGTCTACATCGTGGGTAACTGCAACGTAGTAGGTGGAGGCTGAGAGGGAGGCGGTGGAGGAGGAGGAAGAGGAGGAGGAGGAGGCGGAGGAGGAGGAGAAGGAGAAGGAGAGCCCATTACCTTATTTACGTCACGAAGACACATCAGAAGAGCTATCCTCTCTCTCTATCTTTCTCTCTCTCGACTCTCTCGTCCTTCTCCTGCATGCTATCCTCCCTCCCTCTTGGTCGCGCAATTCAGAAAATCACTAAGAAACAATGAGCGCGCCGCGAGAGAGTACATCTTGTCGACGCTCGGCTCGATTCGCCTCATCAAGTCGATCAACGACGTGATTACCCCGGCAGAATCAGCGAAAAATAAACATTTTCTCCAAACAACCGGCGTGCGCGAACTCGCTCACTCTCTCTCTCTCTCTCTCTCTCTCTCTCTCTCCCTTCCTCTCTCTATACATGTATATACTGCCATCGAACTCGCCTGCTTTATTATTCTCCACTGCAGGCTTTTTTTCCTCTTCAATTTTTGTGCCGTAAGCTTTTTTCTCTATTTTCCGGGACAATCATTTAATGATCAATTAGGCTCGGCGGTTTGATCATCGTCTTGAAATAATAGTAGGGGTATAAGTATAATAATGATAGATCAGACGTTATTTATGAATATACGGCATTATTACATTTTTTGCCATTGCATATTATAATTCATAAGGAAATGATGGCATTTTAAGATAGACAAAGTTCATTACCATTTGCTGTCCATTATGATTCGATAATTGAGGTACAGAGCTTATTCTGCACATTTGCTTATCTAAATAAATTATATTTAAAACATCATTCTTTTAATTTTATAATATATAGTCTATTTTATATTGGCGATGTATCATTTATTGAGGATATAATATAAGTAGAATATTCTTAAATATTTCTTTCCTTAGGTTATAACTATTGTATATTCTTAACAATACTTATGAAATTTTTTTTTAAATTGTTGAGAATATTATTAACATCAGTTAGAGAGTGCGACTTAACGGGATATAGTATCTAAAAATTATGAAAAAGTTAATTATTTTATTATATATTCTATTATATATTCTTAAAATATAGATTATAGTAAACTTATAAACAAATTTTCAAGCAGCAAAAATAAAAAAGTTATAGGTATTATAGAATAAAATCGTAAAAGGGAAAAATTATGAAATAATGATTGTTTTCATCATTGTAGTTATGAGCAAATCTCAGAAACTTTTGATTTTCTTTACTCTGGTACTATATTTTCCTTACATAAAACGGTTTTCTAGTAAAACATGAACAGATTAACAGATTCAACCTTTACATGAAATATTGAATATATTTTATTATAGATAAATGGAATTAAAAAACTCAAAAATATACGATTTTGTTTTTAAACTTAAGGCTGTAACTTTTTCAACATTAATCTTAGACCTTCAAACATTTTATGAATGATAAATGGGTACTATGTGAATGGAATCCACCGTTTTAAAAGTATGTGCTCCTCTCGGTGCTCCTTTTAGTAACATAGTGGTGTGCTACAGAAAATATGTCACTACTTTCTAAGACTTATAACAATTCTAGCGAATAATAGCAATTTTTTTATTCAACCTCAATCAAATCGTATTATACAAGTATGTGCAAAATATGATTTGATTTGTACATAGCTAAGCGAAACTTAAAACCAAATATAAAACGTTTTATGTGGTCACATGACCGAATAAAAACAAAAATTATTAAAATTGTTTCTAGCTTATAACAAATAGTATTCTGAAGTTGACATCAAGTTGTTAAACATAAAATTTTGTTTTTAACATGTTAAAACCTATCATAATGTTGTATATTTATATTACCGGGAATAATGCCAAATAAAAATAAACGTAACACTCGCATAGCAAGAGAGGTTCATTCGCGATTTACTACTGGTCTATCATCAACTGCCTGAAAATACTTCTAACGTGAATTGAGTATTATTTTTAATTGATTGCATTTAAATTATCTAAATGAATGAATTATCGATACAATGCAAGTTATATTTTTCATAATAAAAAATTCGGATCTAAAATGGTTAATTTCGAGAAAAAAAAACTGTATTATAATAATGCTTACAAGATGTTCAGCACTTTTTAAAAATTAATTTCGTGGCCTCTGCACTTATTGTGGAAGTAATGGTAGTACATACAATAAATTTCAGAAGTCTGCTCAAAATTTTGCAAACCTTTTCTTTCTTCAAAAATCAAAAGTTTCTGAGATTTGTCTTTATATAAGTCGTGATATTATATTTTCTATGCAAAATAAAATATATTTATATTTTGAGAGACTAAAAGTCATTCTGTAAACGAAAGATTTAGCTGGCAGGGCTTTCAGGTATCTATCACATATCGTAAATGTTGTAAGAATATATAGCGTTCGTAAAACCAAATTTTTCTATTTAGCATCGTTTATTTAAAAAGATTATCTTTTTAATAATTATAACAAAGCCCGTATAGAAAAAATAAATTTAAACAACAATCATTTACTAGTTTACGTTTATATTAACGTATATCGTATTCAAAATAGTGCGCGTCGCTACTCTGTCGATTATAATAAACGTTGCCTGCCTTATCGACGGGACGAGTATGATTCATACAATCATATGATTTAGATTGAAGTTGTTTACAATCTGCTAGAAGCACAGTGAAAGCTGCTTGTGTCGATTGTAAGCCAACGTAGGTCTCATATACAGTTAATTCTGTTCAGGTCTGGGACAAAAATAAATGCTAGTTTGAATTCAACGGCGCCTCATTCAGTCAATCTACCTATAGAAATGGGCACATTTGAAGCGTTTTATTAGATAGTCCTGTAAATCTATTGTTATATCAAGAATAGGTATTTTCCCCTGCCTCTCCTGCCAACCTGACCTAACGTACACACATATCGCTGAAGATAGGATTGGAGTAAATATAAAGTTGAAGCTGTAGGTAATTCTTGATCTCGACAGCAACCTTATGACCTAAAACTGATATAACTTGCATTTGAGCTTGAGTGGTTGTGACGGAACGGAACCTAAGTATTGGTAAAATGCAGTATACGTTAAAAAGTGCTAGCGATAGATAGGAGTTTATTATCTGTTCGTGTTGTTTTTAATCGCTACAGTGCATCGTATCAAACAAAATGGCTCCTGTACTTCGAATGTTGCAGCAAAATATGGGTGCATCCGTGAGAGTGACAGAAGAAATTCATATTCTCGCAATGGCAGAGAATGTCGACATTGTTTTAGTACACGAACCTTTTAATCCAGAAGGAAAATTCGAAGGATTCAGGTCACCAGTCAGAGTGGTTACTGGTGCCGACCCAGGACAAGTCGCTTTGTCAGCAATTGCTATTTTTAATCCGCGTATCAAACTATCCGCAGTTACAAAAGTTTGCAACGAACGTTGTGTGTGTATAGAAATTAGTATCTGTGATTACGGTGAGATTATTCTGGTCAGCTGGTATTTCCCAGCTTCAGAAAGTATAGATGATACCTTGGAGCAGCTTCAAGAGTTACTGCGTTTTCTCGAGGGTAAACAGGTGGTCATCTGCATGGATGCGAATGCAAAATCGGTATGGTGGAGTAATTCTGACAAAACCGATCCTCGCGGAGAAAAGTTAGAAGATTTCATACTCACCAACAGTCTTTGTATTGCGAACCAAAAGGATCCCCTTGGCATGATGTCCGATAAAGTGGATTTTACTGATTTGACGCTCATGACGAATAATATCATTGGTCAAATTGTCGAATGGCAAGCTATGGATGATTGGACGTCGTGTGAACATAGGACTATCGGAATCGAGTTGAGCATTCCAAATCCAACAAACCCTTTTTTTCCAAGCAGTAGCTCTGATGACGAAAAACCCGATTTTAAAGCAATTTCTAGAATACTTGGCCCATGTGACGAGGAAAATGCGGAAGAGGAGGAAAATGTGGAAGAGGAGGAACCGAAGTTCACAATGGGAAGAAGCAAATACCCTTGGTGGATCGAGGAGCTCGATTTGTTAAGGCAAAAAGTTTGTACTGCTAAGAAGAGATTACTAAGAGAAAAGGACAAGGGCATGATATATAAGCGTAAATGTCAATTCTTGAAAAACAAAAGAATTTATCTCAATACAGTCCGACAACTGAAATCTGATTATTATAGAAATAATCCGGGTGCATTAGATTTATCCTGGAAAGTAGAAGAGGATGAAAATATTTTTAATTTTGAGTCTTCAAATTCGGTGACTTCTTATGAAGGAAGTACGACAAATTGGAGTCAATCTGAATTAGATGTTAACGATAAATTAGAAATACACGAAGCAGTACAAAGTAATAATAGTTTGGAAATGTAAATTAAAATAGTTCATCCAATTCAATTATACAAATAAAACTGAAAGAAGAATATATTTATAGTTAGAAATGTAGGTCGCTTGTAGTTAAAATACCGATATTTGAAAGAGTAGTTCTTTAAAATTAATATGGTATGTTAACTATTAGCATATCTGTATTGACACACGCACCTTATTATGTACAAAATGTAAGTTGAAAATGTAATTTAATAAATGTAATGCAAATCTTTTGATAACGTCAAAATGTAATTTGTTTGTGTACCGGAACTGATCGACAAGTATTAAATACAATAAATTCATATTATTATGCATAATTCTTAATATTATTTTTTAGTTTTCCTATTAACCCCTATCGCATTAAACATAATTTCAATTACTCTTATACGATATCACAAAAACACATATTAACAAATAATATGTCCAAAATGTTCTTTTCGTGCATGAAAGAATTTTCACAAATGAATAAATGTAAAAATATTTATAATTTATAGCTTATTTTAAATTATCACGTTAAGAATCAAATCAAAATTTAATTTGATTTTCGTTCATTATTAATGCAGACAAGTATAATACTCTAATACTGCAAGATAAAAAATGTAAGATTTTATTTCTCTTGTAAAAATCAATGATTAATTAATGACTTTGCGCATAACAGATGCATTCCATGTTTTGCATCCTTCAAATAAGAACAGTCGAAAAATAATGACGAAGTATTCATCGAGAATGATCGCACGATGCAAGTTATTAATCACTCTCCAATAGCCTTGAATTCAAGGCCAATTGTAAAAGCTTCTTCCGTTCGCAATTTTGATTTCACACCTTTTTCTCATTGTGATTAGCAAAATTAATGTTTTAAAATGAAGGCAGAAGTAATGTATTGCGAATGCGTCGCAGTGTAGTTAAATTATATTATAGAAAACAATAATTGCCCGTTCAATTTAAAGCTTGTATTACAATCATATGACTTCCTTGGTAGATTATATGGTTTATACATTTTCATTATTAGAATTATCAAGCTATTTTTAATACTCGGCTTTAAAATTAATTTTACAAACAATTAAACATTTTTCAGAATTTTCTTTAATATATCTTCAATGATTTCAACAATACATATAATTTGCGTACAGCTGAAAGAAATGTAACCGTGACTCACTTTATTTCTCTATACTGTTACCAGGTACTTAAATCTAATGTTACAAAAATAAATTTACAAGTAAACAAAAACAAAATGTCAGAGAATCAGTATATATTCAATGCTTTATTAGATTTTATGTATATTTCGTAGAACGCAGAAAGTCACCGCCGCAGTAAATGTAACCCATGCGCCATCGTAAAAAGCGCGCCTTTTTGTTTTCACGAAAAAACACAACTGGCGAAAGCAATTAATATTTTACGAAAGTGCCTTAATGACTTTTTTCAAACGTCCGAAGCTGAGAGGCGCACACGCATAGACGCGTCCTCCCCTCCCCATAAGTGGGTCACTTTTGCTCTCTATATACAACATTGGCATTTCTTTAAAGCCGCGCGCCACCGCGCCGTACCGCGACGCATGAACGCATCCGTGCAGACGCGCAAAAACTCCGTCTCGCGACTAAACGGCTTCCTTTCTCTATAACGCGCCGCGCGCCGTTTTAGCTGCTATAGCTTCCCCTCCTTCAGCCGGTCGTTGTTCTTTTTTCTTTCTTTTATTTTCATTCTACTCCTCCGTATATCCATTAAGTTCCGCCGACACGACCCGCGGGGGATCAACGCCGCGTACAACTTTTAAAGGAGAGAATAAGAGAGCGTGAGAGAGAGAGAGAGAGAGAGAGAGAGAGAGGTCAGACTATACACACGAGAAGCTTAAGGTCTTCCGCCTTTGGCGCGCCAATTTTAGACGACGAACGCATACGTGCAGAGCCCAGAGAGGCCCGAAAAACTTCCTCTTGCTATTTTGTTTCGGCTCTCCTTTCTCTTCTTTTTACTTCTCTCTCTTTCTCTCTCTCAGCTCGTTGTTTTTTTCATTTCGAGGCTTTCGCGGAATTAGAATTTCGCCTATTGCGGCGATGTGCGATTCAAGTGACAGGCTGCAATTTTGGCCCCGGAGTTGAACTGCTGCCGAGGCATGATGAAGTACTTCTTTATCATAGTTCTCGGCGTTTTATATGTTTTTAATAATACATATTGGATTTTAAGTTTGGAGTACCCGAGAGCAGTTGTTAAACTTATTATCTTTCGCGCAGAAAATTGTTAAAGCTATTTTGTTATTATGGGGCTCTTAACGCTGCAGTCACATCGCTTACGGCTCCATAGAGCGAATATTTTATTGATTAATGATTGCTCGAGCTGTGCAACATGTGACTCGAAATTAATGGGTTTTCATTTTCGGCACCATTATTATTGTGTCGAAAAATGTTCAAGGTGCCTTAAATTTGTTTATAAATGAAACATTGGGATGTAATTAACAAAAAAATAAATAAAAATTGTTAATAAAAAGCATATCAAGCGTATCAAGCATATCTATCTTTTATTCAGCATGAGGTATAAAAGAAACTATTGCGTATTATGTATTGTATTGTATTACATGCGCAATGAACATCATGTATAATTATATCTTTTGACGATACTACCGAATGTTTTGTTTGGCAAATCATATTTTTTGTGTACGTATTGTCGTGTCCCTACTGAGAAATCTCACCTGAGATCTCATGCCAAAATCTCAAGTAATGATTTTTTTGTTATTTTGCATGTTTTAAACTACTCTTAGTCAATTGGTGACTATTTAAAAAAAAATCGAACTTGGAGTGTTTTTGCAAAATTTTGACTTTAGAAATTTCAATTGCGTTTTTCAAAAGTACGAACTTTTCATAAATAGTCATTAATCGAATAAGAATGGTTTAAAACATGCAAATTAAAAAAAAATCATTACATTAAATTTTGGCATGTGAGGTGTCAGGTGAGATTTTTCAATAGGGATATAAAGTTTAAAATTGAAGAATGTTTTCCGGCTTTGGTTTCACAATAAATTTTAATATTAATCTATTGAAGAGCGTAATTGTTTTTTTTTTATCTTTAAAAGTTGATAATAAAATTTCTTCGCCATATAAATTATTATAGAAGTAGATATATACCGAGCATATCAGGACGAAGTTGTTCATTAGGCTTCAGTTTTAATCCAACTTTCCTCACGTCTTGTCTAAGCTTTCCGTCAGATACAGAAATTTATTTTTTATTTTTTGTGTTAATTAAATAGTGTATAGGTTTTATAAGTTTATTTTTTAACACAAAAACACTGGATTTCTCCTTATACAAAATGAATAAGTCGGAATATATAATTTTGAAGGTTTGAACTGCTTTGGTTATAAAATTTCTGATAGTATCGGACAAGATCGCATGGAATCAGAGTCAAGAACCGGATAAAATTGGGTTTATAAATTGTATCCAGTTTTTAATTCCTACTCCATTTGATCTCGTCCGCCACTATCAGCTATTTTATAATTATAAAATCTGAATAACGTTGTACCTGTCACGAGGTATTTTATAAAACTTTTTTTGAGCGTAATATATACAATTTTCTCTAATAAAAAATATAGACAACCATATTTACTTGTAGCGCAAAAGTGTAGCATTTTACACACGGACAATACACATTTTACTTACTCAGTGCATACGATGGTGTAACAAATATTATTAAGTTTTGCCATAAACCATTTTTAAAGGTATTTCTGATTTGTTGGTTTCTTGACACTACTGTCGTAATCAAAAATGTTACACATTTTAATCATCTCTAAAATGTTTATAATACAATTTAATATTTGCATTTAATTATTGAAGTTCTAGATTACTATAAATCTTTGATAGAAGACCAAATTCGCTTTAATATTAAAGTAAACATGTAAATATAATGTCGGAAACATGCGCTTACTTTTGTGGGCATAAGTATATTACGTAAGCAAATACCAAACACATCAGTACAAGTGCAAGATCATATTACAGATCAAATAAACACACTATTCATGTCATAAATTTCAATGGTGTCTATTAATACGTATATCGAAAGTCATTGTTGTCATTAAGACTTGCAGACACTCGATCGATTCTTTTCGCGACAAAGGAGTTTGAAGGTCGGCACAAATTTACAACCAAAAATACTTTTCGACAATAGTGCAATAAAAAAAACGAAGCCGAGCGAATTAACCAAGCGGACGAAGGTCAGGATGAGAAAAAAGGGTATCGGTTGTTAAAGTTCGAAAAATTAATCGTGTTTCGTAGATTGTAACAGACCTGGGTCAACGGCTCAGACGGACACTATATACGATTCTGGGCTGAATGAGTCGTCGATCCTTCGGCATATCACTCTCACTCTCGAGTGTATATCTATACGCCGAAACATAGTTTCTTGCAATCAGTCTTTTTAGCCTCGACGGAGATCTTAAGTGAGTATCCAAAATAAGAGACGGTTTTGCGATCAATACCGAACATTAAATCAAAGACATGTTTTGTTGTTTTGTTCTTTACGTTATCAGTTGCGTAATGTAATTAAAAAAGTATGTACAACACCCTGTATCAAGTCACATATTTTTAAAAATAATTAAGTGCAAGTAGTCTGTGATATATTTAAGTAGTTAATGCTTTAAATTCAGACTAACTAGGAGATGACCATAGTCCTCCAGATCACAATTTTGACTAAAACTCTAGGATACATTTTTTGAAACGAAATCATGGAAAAAGCGAAAGCAGTTGACTCTAATGAGCACATAAATTTATCGAAGTTTTGAATCATTTTAGTATTGTTTTAAGAAAATTGAATAAAATTGGATATATATTATTGTTTTTAATATTGCTTGGAAAAGTTTCAAAATCATTTTGCAAGAAGAAGAATGGAGAATAGAAAGAAAGAACTTTAATTTAAAGCGCGTTGCGTATTCAAATATGGTTTTGCCGTAAAGTTGTAAGACTTTGAAGGAAATGGGAGAAAAAGCGAAAATGAAATGGATAAGCATTTTCCATTTTTAATCTTCTATAACTTTGCGGATAGTTTATATTTTTGTACACAATATAAGTCTTCAATTATATGAGTATTGCTTTTATAAGTACACTTTTCTCAATGCAACACTATAGTGCTCCTAACTTCGATAAATTTGAGTTTTAGGATGAACTCCCTTTTCATGTACACATTTGGCGTCAAAACATATATTCCAGGGTTTAAGTCACATCCGTGATTCGGAGGGTTGGTCATCTCTTAAAGTAAGAATCATTGATCTTCATATCGTTCTCGCTATCTTGATACGGTCCTCGAGTATCCATAGACTGTACGCAGTACATCGTTTGCCATCTATATACTGCAAAGTTATATGGCTAATCGTCACTGAATTTCTAATTTTCCATTAGTTGCAAACAGCAAAAGAAATCCACGTCTTCAGAAACAGAGAAAACTTTCGCCGCACGAGTGTGCTTAAGCGCGCTAATTGAATAGCATCTCGGAGAGTCGTATAGATCCGGAAACACCTCTTGCAAAACCAACATCAAAGTCACGTTTCGCGTCGGAAAGGAGCTTAGCTTCATAAAAGTTACTGCCGCCGCGCGCGGCAGACGCAGACACGATTTCACGGTGAAGTTCAAGGCCGCCTTATAGCTCGGGCGCTCGGCGCAGCGACTCGGCGCGGTATAAAATCCTCGGTGTGTCTATATATATATATATATACATATATATGCGTACACATGACAAATGACATATTCGCATATACTCTCACGGGGATAAGCCCAGGAGCGAGTGAAGCCTGCACTACCGGTCGGCCTGGCAAACTGTAATTCTCTCTCTCTATATATGTATACACACGTTATATTCGCAAAGCCAAGCTTCGGAGAAAGCGAAAGCGAAATGTAGAGAAAGAGAGAGAGAGAGAGAGAGAGAGAGAGAGAGAGAGATAAAGAGAGATACGTTGCTTTTTGTGGGTTTCTAGGCCGTTAAAGAGCGAATGAATGAACAGGGTCTTCCGTAATTCATTCATGCCTCGAGAGGAGCTGCTGCTGCTCCTGCTGCTTCTGCTGCTGCTGTTGCTGCTGCTGCTGCACCATCCTCTTTCCTCCTCACACTTTCCTCGGAGGCAACGTCTTCGCTCTTCGTCTTCTCTCTCTCTCTTTTATATGTATATAAGAGGGGATCTTGAGCCCCGCGGAGAAAAGGCAAAACAGATCGAAAGAGAGCGAAGGAGAGAAAGAAAGCCTTCGGGATCGTTCAGCTTCGTTCCTCCGTCTCTCTTACTCCTCCGAGCTGCAGCGGTAAGTTGTCGGCGGGTGTGCGCGCGAGCGAGCTGTTATATTTTGTTTGTCTGCTTCCGTGGAGGCAGCAAACTCTGCGGACCTCCTTGGGCTCGCAGCTCTCTTCCATCGCCAGCATAGCAGCACCAGCAGCACCTTCTTTCTCACTCCCTCTCTCTCTCCCTCTCTCTCTCTCTTTCTCTTTCTCCACAGCCCACTCCATCTTTCCCCATCCCTCCCGGCTCGTTCTCGTCCCGTGCACTTGGCTCTCGATCCCAGTTTCGTTTCGGGGCGCGCGCGCAGAGCCCGCAGAGTGTCAGACCTCACTTAGACCTTCCTCGTCGGGGGATCTGGGTCAGATTATTTCTGTATACAACTTGTTGAAACCATCTGAGCGATTCCGGCTTCCAGCTCTAGAGAGAGACAGAGCGCGAACACCCTCCCCATGCGCCTCTCTCTCTCACTCGCAACCCTGAACTTGCGCGACTCGCGGCTGCTGCTGCTGCTGCTGCTCCTCTCACCCACCTATACTGCCGCGTTCTCGCCCACCCACCCTTTACCTCGCTAGCAGCTCTGCCAGCTATGTGTATCGAAAGGGACTCGGATCCTGCACATTTTGCGGCTTCGAGCTGCTTTAAAGCCATTGCGTTGCGGAGATTGATTTAGCTTGGAGAAGTGGCTATGAGCGTGCGACGTGTTGCTGCTGCTGTTACCGCTGTTTGCTCGCAGACTTATTATGGTGTGGCGACTTTCTGAAAGGGGTGTTATGTTTGAAATATAGGACGTTGGAGGTTCGTTGGATAGCAGATGAGGACTTTTATTTTTCGCCTTTTATGCACTGCTGATATTGTCCGACTGGGATTTCGTTTCGGCATTATTACGGCCGTTTAAACTCTTTTTACGCTTGTCTCGTTATAGATGTTAATTAGCTCACATTCCGCTGCAACTCCTTGGCGCATAATGACTGGTCGCAATTGCTACCTTCCTTTTGGAATAGATTTTTACTTTGGACTACCCCTACTAGATGGAAGCCGATTTTTCGACTCCACTATTAAATTTATCATTTTACACTATATAGAGAGCACAAAACCAACATATCATTTGCATCTAAGATAGGGTACTTGTCATCTTACTGATGAGCCCAACAAGTAACCCGGGGCGAAACGCATATTTCATTTCTAATTTATATACAGTTATTATTTTTAATTTAATTTTAAAATTAATCTTCTGTAATTTTCGTATGATCTTTTACGCTATATGTAAGGTATTAAGCAGCTGTATATGTCTTACACAGTGCACCTTATAATAGTAGTTATGAGTATAAATTTCTTGCGTTCTATGGCGATCAATAAATTCTACTTATTTCATGAAATTGTATTCAGAATTCCCGGAGACTTCTGTCTTTGAAAACTTTGGCGACAAAAATCTCTGTCAAAATTTAAAACATAATATTTTTATTGCTTATATTTCGATATTTTTTACGATTTCGATAACTGTAATAAAAATGATTTTATATAGTTCTGAAAATTTGTATAGAACTTCGTCTGGGTTATCCATTGGATGAATTATAATATCTAAGCATGTTTTTGTTAAATGCAATTCTTGGAAAATCTTTATAAGCGAAACTTATTCAGAATGTCTTATAATATTGTTGAAAAATTGTATATAGCGGAAGACACTTGTAGTTTATAATATAAAGTTCATCGTATATTGGTTGAGCAGCTCCTTGTTTTACAGCACATTTTCTTGGCATAGTAGCAGTAATTATTGTCTCTACTATTTTTTCTAAGGCATTTGTTCTACAGTATTTCTTGTTCTTTCGGTCATTTTATCATATAATAAGATATACACCATCGCTTCAAGGACAGGCTTTCAATTCATGAATCAGGAGTAAAACAAAGAATTATTCGCATAGCAGACGCACAAGTAGATCCAATGGGACCGCCAAAGTTTGCAACTAACAAGAAAATTCCAAGAGGACCTCCATCTCCGTCTTCTCCTGTAATGCATTCTCCTCCTGCCTTTTCAGCAAGTTGCCTCAGATCATCTTCCATCCTTTCTTTTTCATTTACCGCTAGCTTTTTCTCTAATTCAATTCTCATTTCAACTGCCTCACGTGATTTTCTCTCTGCGATATATATAGCCTCGCTCAACCTGTTATGGTTCTCGTTAATATGATATGAATTATAGCGAGCGTTGCCGCTGCGTACTGCTGCTGCTGCTGTTGCTGCTGTGCTGGCTGTGTTTAGAAAATGAATGGTTAGAGCTGGCTAATTAGAGACTGGATTTTGAAAAAAAGATGTATCGGTTAAGTGTTTCAACGATAATTTTGGAATTTGAATATTTTCAAGTCGCATTACCTAAAAATATTCAATTTGAATATTCCGCTGTTTAGTTGATAAGCCGCTCTGCACCAAGCCTTAAAAACACGCTTTTCCATCAATGGAATTTTCCACAGTTTTGCATAGGAAATAATATTAACTTCTTTAAAATTCAATATCGCGGCAATATGAGCAAATATATTGCCACGGGGCTGTTGTGTTTTGAATCTTTTTTCTTAATTGAATCATGAGAATTGCGGTTATTTTACCGCGTAACCTGCGGAAAGCAATAAAAAGGATAAATGACGTGAGAAACAAATCGATTCAGTTAAGATTTTACGCGATTTCAAAGCCAATGCTCCGTCCCGAATTAAAATACACTAGGCTGAAAAAGGAGCAGCGTACACGTGCTTCTCAGCGTGAAGTGTGTACACGAAATAATAAATTAAGAATTGGTATTTGTTGTTTTCGGACGTCACAGTGCACTGGTAAAAATGGGTATTTTCTGAGTGAAAAGTAGTTTGTGCTTCTAAAATTATGGATACTGTATTTTTCAGAATTTACTGGATTGTCCGCACTTTAGTTACAGATTACAGTAGTAAGTTTCTAAATTTTCATGCATATCGGTTTATATATCAAAGAAAAAACGTTTAAGCTATCGTTGAAATTATCGATCGATAAAACAGTTGACTCCGGCGTACCTTTAACATAAATAATGTCTGTAATTTAATATCAGCGTTTTCCATATTATACTAAAAATAATACAAAACTTTAAGAAAATTAATCACATAGTATCCATCAAACGCATTGTGGAACTATTGTGAAATGTTAGATATCCACAGAGCTCTAATATATATATATATATGGATATATATCTAAAGGTTTATACCTAGTGTTTTTAATTGATACAACTGCAAGCTATTAGAGTACTGGACAAAAGGCAATTTTAAAAGTAATTAATCCTGGCGCAGTTATTCATATTGCTTTCCAACCAGTCACGAGTACTGTTGCAATTAATTGGACGAATAAGTTCAATTTAAAACCTTGACATTTCACTTTATACAGCCTCTGGCCATTCCCAATTGGCTCGAAAAAAGTAAAACGCGGCAATCTCGCGCGGACAAAAACACGTATATGGTATGTATATATAAAACCGAGGCGTCGTGTTTGCTAAGTCCATTTTACGGCATTTATTGCACGACCAAGAGCCGCATATACACGCAAGTATAGTGTTTTCCTCCTCGACTTTTTCATCCGTATATATAGCGACGGAACTAGCCGCTAATCCCCGCGCGGCTGCCGCGGGATTAATTTGGTGCGAGGGAAAGGACGCCAGTATGGCTGGTCCTCCTAAAACTCTCTCTCTCTCTCTCTCTCTCTCTACCTCTCCTCCTCTCTTTCTCTCTCTCTCTCTCACTCTCTCTGTCTCTCTTGGCTCTCTTGGCTCTCCTCGCGCTCGCGCGCGTTATCGTTTCAGGATCACGCGCCTCGCGTTCCCAGCCTCGCTCGCTCGCTCCTTCGTTCCTTCTTCTTCTTCTTCTTCTTCTTCTTCTTCTTCTTCTTCTTCTTCTTTCTTTCTTGCTTTACTTGCCCGAAACTGCATTCCACCGACGCGCCGCCGTCGAGTCTTCGCGCACACACGGGTCCACTGCAGAGCGCTGGATTGGCTCGCGCGCTCGATGTTTGCTGTGCGGTGCAGAGAGGAGAGTTTTGGCCGAAAGGGCCCATGCCTCGGAGGACGTGCGTTTTGCTGCCGCGCAAGACGCGCAGTGTTTCACCGACTAGGTGTCCAATTTAATTCTTTTGTTTTTCGGCTTTTTTCATTATTTTTGCTTTATTTGGCTTTTACCTTTAGTATTTTTATTTTTCGACTGAGTAATTAATTTATAAAAATTCAAGGTTGAAACAGCGATGAAAATTTTTTGATTCGGTTAACAACGAATCTATTATTGTTTCACTGGGACACTGATGGTGTTGTATTTAAAATTTTTGTAGAACAGATTCGTTTACTTACAATTTATAATTATTGAATATTACAGAATAAAATAAATAAATAAATTTATTTATATAAATACAAAAAGGTTTAATCTTCAATCACAAATGGTATTTCCGAAGAATAACCAATATTCAAAATCCCATCAAAAATTATTTCTTTCAACTGTATATTTACTAAATCAACGATATTCTCTCTATTTTTATATACGAAATTATAATATGGTTCATGTGAAATTTGTGATTCTACAATCTTGAACACATTTTTGAAGTATTATTTTTATAAGGGATATCCGAGGGGATATCACTGATTATTAAAAACGTTAAAAACTCAACTTTTAGAAAAAGGGTCATGTAGAGATTTTCTTGACTAAGTAGCCAGTCGATTTCAACTCACATCTTTTAATCTCTATAGCGTTAAATCACTGGCAGTCTATTAATATATAATCAAGAGAAAATAACACGAATTGCAGAGCGATGAACGGAAGTGCGGCCCTTGCGCGAAAATCAACTGCAGGGCTTTTGAAATTTCATTGTTGAGATCTGGTGCCATTTTTAGTTCACATACATATACACAATATCTATGTTTAAATGTATTTTTTTTCTCTGTACAACCATCAAAGCCAAAAATGGTTGTTGGATTTGAACAGAACTAAAACCATTTTAAACTTTCAGCGTTTGAAGAATGTGGGAGGTTCGGTTTTTCTCTTCGATAAAGGGAGAAATAAGAAGACAATAATGGTTTTTGATATAAGTTTACTTGAAAGTATAGGAGAAATGTCAATCGTATAACTTCGAGTACACAAATATAGACATAATAGTTAAAAACTAATAATTTATTTGTCCCTCTCAATGCAAATGCAAATACAAATACAAGGCAATGAGACCGAGTGGCGCGCTAGTTTTTATTGTCTACTGAAATTATTGACATAATTTTCCACGATCCCCAGGCTATGCAAAAGTATTGCAAGTAAGCGTACCAATCCGTCTCTCGTAAGTGAGCACAACTGTACAGTCAGCCTATGAATTATTATTTAATACACTTTAATAAACTAATTCAATGAATAGGTTAAATTTGAAGTAGATTTATTCTCAACAATTCGTATCCATAATAATACTTTTACATAGAAATATTTTATAGTTATAAGCCATTTGAACAAATATTACCATTATACGTAAAAATTTGTGTTTTAGAATAGTCAATTTTTATTTTATTATAAATTAAGTCTTGCTTCGTGTTTCAGGGAAAAGAAATATTTCATTCTATTAATACGTAGGGTAAAGTAGAAATAACAAATTTTAATTCATTCGAATACATGATTCCCAGACGTGTTCAATCAATCGCCCAAATAGCAATTAGTAAAATTATTAATAAAAATTCTAATGAACCTAAATCAGACATGATGAAAGCCTTCCTGTGTGGCCGGTCCTTTAAAGCTTGCGCTGCTAATTCGTGAACGTCTTTAAATTGTCTGTCAATTAACAACAATTCGACTGCGGACTGTGTTACTACTAAATTATCGTTTGTACTCTAATGCATATAGAACCTATAATTGTTTGTCAACTTTAACTAATATATTCATTTTTTGAAGTTTTGAAACATTTTTGTTTCTATTTTCTAACTATACTGTTTTAATTAACTGTACTGATCAGTAATATTACTGTATATTTTTTTATAAAAACAATTTTTGCATATTTTTAAGTTTTCATTCAGTGATAAGTTTTAATATTAATTTATATTATTTAGCTTTTGTAATTCTTGTAATTTTACGATATAAACTACGGATTTATTCAAAACTTTGAAAAACAAGAGAAAATGTCGATATCAATTACAAACGAGTGTGACTGTAGAGGCATGATATATAATCTTCTAATATAACAATTTCTATTATATTTCTTTAAATATTAAGCAATCTTCACTAAATAAAATAGAATCAGGACTTTTCAACGATTTGGAAGTAAGAGCCACCACAATTTGTTCACTAATCGATTTCTGATAATCCCTGCAGCTTACGTAGGTGGAATGAAAATAACGCGAGCTGCCGCTGTAAAAGGGTAAGAGAGAAATTATATTCTTGGCGGAATTAAAGCACGATACCACGCACAAGCACGATTATATTCTCGTTAAGGTCTATTATTCCGTGCGGATTTCGGTTATTCTCTTTTAAAGAGATTTATTTTGAGAATTATTCCGTACTATTTGAAAGGTGCAATTTTACAGTCGCATCCCTTAAATTTAGTTCTAATTAATGGTTTTATTTAAATTTAAATAAGACCATTGATAATTGAATGTTAAACTTTACAAGTATGACTTTAATTAAAACATGGTTTTGGTCAAATAAGACCAGGTATTATGTACATCTTTCAACGCATTCAAATGTCAAAATTTAAACCATGCACATTCAAGAGTGGCAGTTTATATACACTGACACAACAAAAAGTCTATACGAGCTTAAATTGAAAAGCTACTTTTAACTGGATCTCCCAAATCGAATCAAAGATAGAAAAGATGCATCGTATTTTAGTCTGTGCATAGGATGGATCTTCTTGGAAGCGAATGAAACCACTTCCGGTGGGTCCGAGCCCTTAAAGAGAGTCGAAGATCTACCGATTCGCATAATCGGATCACAGCTTTACGAGGCATGTCCGGAGAGCAGCAGCAGCAGCAGCATCAGCAGCATGTGTGTGCAGCGTCGGGGGCCTGACGTCACCCGAGCGCCACTACTACAATACACACAAGTCGAGGAGCAGAGAGCTCGAGAGAGCACAACAGAAGAGTCAGAGAGAGAGAGAGAGAGAGAGGGAGAGCTAACTCCTCCCTCGCGCGCATTCTACGTGGGAAAAAGAAGTTGTTTCGCGGTGATTCAATATCTTGCGAGAGAGCTCGTGCGACGCCGCGGTGAAGCTTATTTAAAAATTCCCCGAATTTAGTGGGCCGCTATACGACCGTCTCTTTTACGCTTGCGGCGAATCGATTAAAGATTATGTTTACCGCGAATTGTTCCGACAAAACTTTGTCACCGCGCTCGCGCGTCGTTTAATTTGATGAATTACTTGTTTGTGCCATAGGAACGATGGGCGAGATTCTTTGTTCTTTGTTACGCGCGCGATGGTACGCATGTTATTTAGTGCTAGCGCGGCTTGGTGCAGAAAACCTTTTTCTATCATTTCAGTTTTGATCAGCACGGGGCTAATTTAGAAATGGCAGATGTCTTTTAGTCTAATAAGGGTTGTATGTAAATATTCAAGTATGTGAGATATCAAACGTGGCATATGCATATTATATTTTCGAATACAGTCCTCGAGTTGCGTTAAAATGTACAGAACTTTTGATAGAAAGAAGTCGAGACCACGGCAACTAATCAGGCCTTTCTGTATGTACAGAATTAAATAGTAGCTTAAAAATGATATTGCTTAAGACTAATATTTGCTTTCTTGTGGTAAAACCGTTAATATCTAATAAACCGTTTTGCTACGTATTGCTTGAATTTATCAATTTTTCAAGTGTAACGGATATTCTAGATTTGTTATTTATCTTTCAACATGTTTGCATAATGAGAGGTGCAGAAAAAAAAGCAAATTAAGAAATGTTATTTATTTTATAATTTACTATTCAATTAAGCTCTATCATATTTTGATAGTCCGAAATAAATGAGCGTTCGTTTTTATTTCATTTCATCTCCCGCAAGAATAAACGAGAGGCGCGTATATAAATTCTCCGAAATCTACGAGCGACACACACCTTTATTATTCTTTTTTTCCCTCAAAAATCCAACGATGCACGCACATCTGCATCTCTTTCTCTCTTGCGCGATTGGCGATTACGATTTCTTGATTAGCTGTCACATTTTTTGCACAAAATAAATCCGGGAAACCAGTTTCGCATCCTCCGCTGCGGCCGGTCGCGAGAATAAAACGAATCAGGAATTTATAGCAGACACCAAGGCGGGGAGTGATTAATACAGGAGAATGCATAAAGACGCGATGACGATAATTTAAATTAAAATGAGGCGACAAACCTCGGCCGGCTCCGCGAAGCTGTAAAAATATATACGGTCTCTAAACTGACTTTTTCTAATTGACGTTAATAGGTAAAACTGGATCCTCGTTAAAAGTTGTTTTTCGCTCGCGGTAATATCAATTTAATTCAGGCGGCCTTTTCTTGTTTTCTTTTTATTTTCTTTCTTTTTTTTTATAATTATGTCTCTATTAATAGAACGAAAGCTGATCGCAGGCTGAAAAAATTCGGCGTCCGATAAAATTTGCAGATAAAAAATATCGGAATCGAGGTGATAAAGGATCCGGCGCGACATCCACCTTGTATCAACGATTATTTATTTAACAAACTCTGGTGTAAGCATTGCAGTCGAATCGCACGCTTATGTTAATTTCTCTTATACCGAAAAGCTCGAATTCCTCAGGCTTTTCCAAAGCCGCACTCCGGAGAGTAGAGAGAGAGAGAGAGAGAGAGAGAGAAAATAAAATTGAATTCAACAACATCGAAAAAGTGACCGTGAACCATTTTCGCCCTTTACAGTACCAACGTAAAACGTGCCGAGCAAGCGCACGACGTTATATAGCGCACAGACAAAATAAAACCGCGACGCTGAGGCACGGGGGACAAAAGGAACGAAAAAGGCGCGGCGAATAAAAAGAAACGACGATTGAAAAAAGTAAAATCAAGCAAAAAGTAGTATGCCGAGAGAGAAAGAGAGGGAGAGAGAGAAGGAAGGAAGGTTAAAGAATGAGAAGAAATGAGAAAAAGAGAATAAAGACGCGGAGAGAAGGGGGAAAGACCCAAGCAAAAGAAAGAGAAAGGCGCATAGATAAGGAGAGTAGAATAGGAAGAGAGGAGAAAGAGAGAGAGAGAGAGAGAGAGAGAGAGGAAAGAAGGAGAGAAGGAGGGCAAGCGAGCGAGCAGATAAAAAAGGAGGAAAAGCAAGAGAGTCGGCGAAGAACCTGATCTCGGCTCCTTTCTGGGCTGCTGCTGCTGCTGCGGGACTAGACACACACACACTTGGCGAGAGAGAGAGAGAGGCGCGCAGTATAGGGCCGATATAAAAGTCGACCAATATATTTGCGGGCCGCGCGAGAGATCATCCGATCGCTTTTCATTTTCGGGAGGCACAGTTATATAGGTATATTGGCGGTATAAGAGCTGTACTCAGACCGCGCGATTTATTAGCCAGGTTAATTGATAGTCGAGCGGCGTAGCGTAAGGCTAACCGAGCGATGACGACGACGACGACAAAGCCGAGGAGCAGCTTCTTCGCCGCTTCTTCGCCGAAATTGCCTTTATTTACGCTCATGAATATCTTAGAGCGTCTGTGTATGCCGATACAGGCTGCTCGGACGATCTGGCTGCCTTTCGCTAAGGTCACGGGAACGTGGGAAATCGACTGGAACCGCATATATACCAGGGCAATGCATCCGAAAATATTTTGGCGACGCTTCCGATAACGTACTGCCGGAATATTTGTTTATTGCTTGAATCGCGTAGAATGATTCATTTTTGAACTATATTAAATAACATAATACATCAGTTTCAATGAATGTGAAAAATTGAGTGTTTTTGTTTCAGCACTATATTTATTCAGAATTCATATATTCAGATAATAAATTATATAACTTGGTAACGATGTTAACTAATTATTAACATTAAAATTATAATATTAAGTAGAATTATAAAATCGAAATCTTTTGCAACGCATTTTAACATGACTGATATGATTAATAAATAATATTTCGTGTATTTTTACAATAATAGCGTTCTTTATAATGTAAATTTTTATCTTTTCGATCCGTGTGAAAAGTAATCTCGTAAAATAATGATGGATATTTACGACTTTCGTCCGATGTATGCAAGAGCCTAATGATAACGAGTTCTTTTTTCTTAAATCAAGCTAAAAATACACCATTTAAGCTTGATTCTAGACATTAAACTCATTGGAGTAATTCTACTCTCGCAGTAGCAGCTGCTTTGAACTGAAGCATATTTATGAACTTATACTTCCACTGCGTACTCTTAATTTGTTAAATTTAAGTTCCTTAACAAATTGTGAATAAAAAATATACAAATCACTAATTCAATATAACATATGAAAGCCATTTTTTTAGGTACTATTTCATCGAATTAATGACATCATTAACATATTAAACGATACGCTGAAGAATATTTACAGCGACAATAAATCGGACAATGACAATTTTCGATAATACCTAGATCTATAAATATAAAAATCTATAAATCAACGCATTACAACAAACACCTATACCACATATATAAACTACAATATTTTCGTCATAACAATGATCTATTCAAGCATCCAATAATTTTTGTCGCAAGAATCTTAAACCAACCGCTCGCAGTATAATACGAATAAATCATTTGTAATTATTACCGGAATTCCCGTTTAAATACTCGCGCGAACGTCACGTACATCGTTACGCACAAGTTTATCGTCCAAAAAATCCCCACTTTACGCGTCGCGCCGCGGCTTTCTTTTTACCCGCCGTATTTCATTCATAGCCGCCGAAAAGAACTAAAAAGACTCGCTATATAGAAAAGCACTAGTGACTCATGTATAACAGGCGCGGGTCGCTAATCCTGACTCGGTCTCAATTCCCGTGGCGATCGGTAGTTTTGATCTGTGCGTACAGTGACGTCGCGCGAGGTGAGCTGCACACTGTTACAGTTGAGCGTGAAATCGAGGGCGACGCTAACGCCCGGACAGCATGGACCTGCACTCTCCGACTCCTCCTCGTCCATCTCCTCCAGCGACTTGCTGGCAGCTGCTCTCCTGATCTGGTCAGCGCGGCTGGCCGTAGTAGATTCGCGCTGCCGCTGCTGCTGCTGTTGCTGGCTGTGGCATTTCATTGCGATGCGGATCGTGTGAGTCACTTCCGGACTGGGGCTGCGCAAAGACCTCGTGACCTCGGTCTTCTTGCGAATGTTAATACGCAGCTTCTCCGAAATGTCCGTGCAGAGGCAGTCCTCGAGAGAAGCGCCACCGCCGATATTTCTGCTGCTGCGGCCGTTGTTGGTCCCCACAGCTGTTACGTTTTCCTTCTCGATTTCGCGAGTTCGCTGTTGTTGCCGCTGCTGCTGCTGATCCTCGTCATCGCTGTTGGCTGCCTCTTCTTCTTCTTCTTCGTCGACGACGTCGTAGGTCGGCGCCTCCGAGGACGGCCCTGAAAGCAAAGTGATTTATTGCCGTTGCGCTTTTGATGCGACTGCTCTCTCTCTCTCTCTCTCTCTCTCTCTCTCTCACACGTTTGCTCGCTCGCTTGCGGTGAGAGACGTATACGTTTTAGGATGTTATTGTCGATTTGGGAGTAACGCGAATGTCTATATGCTAATGACGCGTGTCGTACGAATTTTTTATTGTCCGCGCGCTTAAATTTGCGCGTTCGCATAAAGGAATCTCTTCTTGGGTGTATATATCTAAATTTTTTAGTCGCCGCAGAGAAATTGTGAGGAAAATTTTAATGCTAACGTAGAGTAAGCGTTTTGTGGCAATGCTTTAAACAAAAGTACTTCTGATTTTCGATTATTATTATTTATGGCATTTTACAGTATTAAAAAATAAGGATTAATTAGTTAGCAAGTATCGTCAAAGAGTAGAATTATTTTAAGTTTTATAAAAGAATTTTTTCCTGCTTAATTCCAAAAGTACAAATACTACTAAGTGCTGAATAATAATGAATGATATATAATTATATACTTTTATTTACTATTGTAAAATTATATTATATGCATATTTTTTCTAACTATATTTCTGCTCTGCACGAATAATAATAATTGTGAAATTCCTTTTTTTTTTTCGGCAAAAAGTTTGGCACAATGCTATAGTGCATATCAGCCTGCTATCTGTCAGGCGCACGTGCGCCTGTACGCACGCAACCTGTCAAACTTCTCTGCATTCCCAAACATCATTTCAAGAACGAAGTTTGTTTCAAACGGTTCACTTATTACTTGACATTAACTTTGATTTTGACTGGATTATAGTAACTTCGAAAATAACGAAATCTTATTGAATTAATTTTGTCGTTAGACAGCAAAAGTATATTTTTGAAAATATTAAATAACTACAAGATTTATGTGGTCACGAGCAGCGTGTAACTGTTTTGTAAAATGTTCCTAAAAATAATAATGTCTAACAGTAAATGCAATTTATCAAATAATATTTATCGTAATCCAAATAACAATATCAAAGCAAACAATTTGCATTTATAAGTTTCATTATTAAATTAGATTTGATGCATCGCATAATAAAAATTGTTTCATATCAAATGAATTACCTTCAATTCTTTCGTTTTCTTGACAGCAACGTTCAATTTCATAACTTTCGCTGATATAATCATTGATATCTTCCTCCAATTTTTCATTAACTCTTGTATTCTTTAAATTTTTTACTCTAGCTTCGGCAACCTTTGTCAAAATTTCGTCCAAACTTTCCTGTTTGTCGTCGTTCCGGCAATTTATAATTCTACGACGTTTATTGGACTGGGATTCAATCAAAGGCACAGGACAGTCTGGTAACTGAAGTGACGTAATCGTTAGCACCGCCTGCCGTTCACGTCTAATCTGCTCAAGCCAAGATCTGTAACTTTGGTACAAATAAACAATCCTTGATTATAATATAATATTCTTTATAATATTATAATATTTAAAAACGCACGTATAATAATTTGTGCAAACTATTTTATCTAGAACTTATAAATACCGAGAGGTCAACAATCGGTAATATAAAGTATTTCAAGCAAAAAATCTAAATCCCACGTTTCTCATTTAATCTGTTATATTCTTACATTATTATTAGTAAATTTATAATGTTACAGCTATTATAAAACCTTATTGATAAACATAAGATTTCTTTATCATTTCTAAAAGTGTAAATCGCATTACGTAGAATGAGTAGTACGCAAAGGAAGCAACCACTAATTTTAGAACGAACTTTGCTCGAACTTTTTTATTCGTAACTTTTGTATCAGTGTTGATGATATATTTATTTAATGGTGAGCATTGCACTGCATAACTTCTTCTTACTGCTCTCTCCGTTGTTTATCTTTTCCTCGTACTTTTTTTTTCTGCGCTTTGTTTTTACCCTGAGTTTCTTTTCGTGTAATTTTAAGTAGTACGCGCGATAAAGTTAACAGCCTTTTTCACGTTCTTTGAAGACAGCGCGCATAAACAGTTCAGTTTTCGAGATTCGCTTCCCCGCAGTAAAGGCGAAGGGATTTTCTACTTTTTTTTCTTTTTGTTGTTTCGGACCGCGAGCACCAACTGGTAACTGCGGATATGATTGCAGGTCTCTCTGGTAACTTTTGCTGTAATGCTGGCATAAAAAGAAATGGAAAAAAAGTTGTGCAAAAACAGGATGCTGAAATATCATAAGAAGAGTAAATAAAGGATTTTTGTAAGCAAATAAATTTGTTAACAATTGGAATTGTTGTCCAGAGTTTGTTTTTTTATTATCTTTCGGGTTCCACGGAAACTGAATCAATAAATAAAATAGCGAATTTGAAAAATCAATACAAAATCAATGTTTATAATTATTATAAAAAGTAATGATATTTTCTTCGATGAAAAAATAAGATACAAATACCTTAGAATTAAAAAAAAATATAAACGCGAAGAATAAACTATTGCATGCATAATTTGGCGCTTATGCAGTCGCGGGCGCGTTACATCATTAATCTAGAGCCCATTAATTTTCATTATCAGCCAAGAAACATCGGAGTGAAAAAAATAATTGACACACCGAGAAAAAAAGAGAACAGCAGCGATTCCAACGAGCGCCTCGCGCGCGCTTAATACGATCTGCAAAAAACTTCTCACCGTAAACTTTCCCAAATTCTCCGAAAAATCTCTCTCTCTCTCTCTCTTTTGCTCTCACACGCTGGCTCTGTGTGTTCGAAGGGGGGCACCTCTCTCTCTCTCTCTCTCCCCGGTACAGCACACACGCGGACGCGCCGATAGAGAATCGACTCGGTGGCGCGACGACAGCGGCGGCGGCGGCGGCGGCGGCGGCGGCGGCGACGGCGACGGAGATCGATATAATCGGTGTGTATCGGTGCGCGCGCCACGCAAGCCAAGGTGAAGATCGAGTCTTTCAGATAAATAGGCGACTCTCACGCGCGCCGTTACTATATATCCTCGCTCTCTTATAAGCTTCCAAGCTCTCCTCCCTCCCCCGTCTCCCTCTCTCTCTCTCCCTCTCTCGCTCTCTCATCCTCTGCTCGTATTTTAATGCTTAAATAACGCGATAATGCGCAAGCGAGGCTGCGAGGGACGACATCCGAGAGAGAAAGAGAGGGAGAGAGTGAGAGAGGCTTTTATTAAGTCGTGCGAGTCTTAACGGCCGTTTGTTCTCCGCGGGCGACCGTTAAATTTTAGTACATTTAATTACGGGTTGCGCGGCGGCAAGCGTCAGTACGACCGGCAGGTATATACAGTACATATATACAGTGTGTGTGTGTGTGTGTGTGTGTGTGTGTGTATGTGTACGCGGCGCGACTCTCCGACGACAGACACGACGTCCAGACAACTTGCACCTGAGCGCGATCTCGCACGCCTACGCCGTCACCCTCTCCCGCCAGGTTAACTCGCGATTAAGATTTTCTGTGCCGCTAAATGAGTTTTTGAACTTGGGTCGTATGTCTCAATTGAAGGATATACAGTGATTTACTTCGTTCCCTCTTGCAGGAATCTTTATTCTTATAAGAGCTGTTTTCATAAGCAATTAATATTATGAACTTGCTAGTTTTTGTTAAATTTAATAAAATAACAATTACGTATCATCTGGATGTTAAATACATCAATCGCGCCATTAGAAGCTTCATTCTTAGTCATAAATAATAAACCAAACGTATTAAAAGTATTATCTTTGCTGCTGATGGTCACTTGTAAGCACGTTAACAAGCACAAATATTCAAAGTATTTGGAAAATGTAGCTGATTACTCAATGAAACGAATATAACTCTGCTAGCTCTAATTTACAGGAACTACATTATATAGAGTGTACATATGCAAATCAGTTGGCTTGTTACCTCGAAGTCGGTCGTTCCGTTGGTGTGTAACTAGCGCGTGGATGACAGACATGCCGACCGGGCAACTGCAGCCCCGAATCAGGACGTTCTCGGGCAGTTTTTGGATCCTCGAGAGTGAGGCGCCGAATGTAAAGTCCTGGCACCTCCTCTACAATCTGATGCCTCCTCGTACGGTAGGAAGCCACAGTGACTTCTTTTACCCTTTTATCGATTTATTCGATTTTCATCGGGAATACCTAAAATTCGCCATGTACAATATTTTAGCGCTGAGTGCGGTTAAAGTATACGTTTTAGATAAATATACAGAGTGCTGACATAAGCTTAGATAAAGTGTTCGTTATAAATAGATAAGCATAATTTTTTTTCAATTTTAAATGCAAAATGTCGAGTATTCAAAAATTCAAAAACACTTTTAAAATGTTTTGAAATGGATGAATGAATAGATAACTTTTATCTTTGATATTTAAGTGAATTACCTTGTATCCTATGATAGATGATAATGCGTGTTATTCAGTACATAATTTTTAAAATTTAAAATTTCTTACTCGATTCGTTAGTCCTGTTCAATGTTTTTCAGGGACTAGCCCAAGGCAGAATTCACATTTAAATATTGACATATATGATATATCACCCATATGCCAATGATATAATTTTAAGATCATTAAGTCTGCTTTTTAGCACAACTAAAGTTTCTGAAAACAATCTTCATCTTTGTGCTCTTCTGATTATGCTATATTTATTCTACTTCTATCTATAAAGCAATAATTAAAAAACAGTGGAATTTATAAAAAGCTAATATTAGATTTTAATATAAATAATGTTTCGTATGTATTTCCAATTTATTGACTTGAAATAACATTCTTTGTTTAATTTTCATTTAAATACTTAAAGAAATAAACTTTTGTCAGAATATAGTCAGAAGTTCCATTTAATTTTTACTGAATATATTATTAAATCTACAAGATTACATCTTATTACTTTTTTTTTTACTTTTTACAGAGAGTTTTGAATTTCGCAAATTAGAATACTCCTTCGATGTTGCAATAAAGACTTGTGGAGTCAAAGTTTCTGCGATCTTTTAAGGTACATCGCTATCGAATTTCAAGGGGATTCCGATTACGTCTTCGAATAAACGCTCCAAAACTGATGTATAATCTGGTACAAAAATTAAAATCACACGTCTAAGGTATTTCAAGTTTTAATCCCTTTTAACAAACTATGAAATTTCATAAGTATTTCATGCTGTGCATGAAATACTTTAACATTTTCAGATTTATAAATTATTATATGCATTTACAAAATTCATGAAAATCTCATAGTATATTTTTTAATATATTTATAAGCAGCTGTTTGCAACAATCTGTACTTGTATTCATATACGCAAACCTCTGACTGCAATGAACAGTATTACAAAATTCTATCAGCATGTAGATGATTGAAGCAAGAATATTATTTAAAAAACAAATATATTAAGCTCTAAAAAAGTGGCTGCCATAAGCTGTTAAATAACACAGATCACATACATAGAATACAAAATTAGTAGATGAGTTCTCGGTACGGTCAGACAACATAGATACAGATTAGTCAGACAGAGGAAATTATCTATTATGCATAACGGTTATTTAAAAGGCTAAAAATTGCACTTTTTTTTTCTTCAATTCAGCTCTTATGATAAATTCTTAGTATGCGAAAAATAATGCATAAAATTGGTTCTATTAGCATTTAAAAGCAGAAATATTTCATAATGAAGAACAATAATTCGTAATATTAAAAGTACGTATTTGCTGAAATAATTTGAATGTGCCCCATTGAATTTCAGTAAATTATTAGAATTTTCAAATGCTGAGAAACTTGTAAGTGTTCAGAATAGATAATGAAGAAATTATCTCGACTGTTTTTCTCCGCAAGAATTAAGTGCTCGATATTATATTTTATAATTCCCGAAATACTCGGCACACAAAAGCGCTAAAAAGAAAAAAAGAAAAAGAAAATAGCTTTAAAAAGAGATTAAAAGCATAATATCAAATGTTATTCGTATAATTGCGCGACGTTAGGGAAAACAAGAGGAATTTTTATGGCGCGTACATTTTGGAAAATATAACATTCTCATTTGGGCGTATTTCTAAGGCGAGTCGCGTATCTTGGATAAAGTGCAGCAGTAGCGCATGCAAAGGCAGAAGGGACGGTTGATGGGGCCGCGAGAGCAAATTTTAATTTCCGTCTCCGAGGCTCACGCGTATTGTCATTAGAGGCCCCCAGGACGCGCGAGCGAGCGAGCGCGCGGGAACGCAGAGTTATGAGGCTCGTGTTATTAGATTTCTTGCAAATTACGCGCGCCTAACGCGCGCGTCCCATTAACGAGTCCCATCTGTCTAGATTACGGGCTACTGTAGAGACCAGCTCGTATAGTCGGAGATCTTTTGCGCGCGCCGGTGCGTGCGCGATTTAACGGCCGACGAAAATAAGCTTCGCCATTTTTTCAATTCGTCGGCCGCCGGGTGGCTCTGCTGCTGCGACTCTCTTTTCTTCGCCTTCTTCTTTTTTTTTTATTGTATAGTACTTGCGCAGGCTGATTTCACTTGTAATTATTGTCATTTCTTTCTTCGGATGGTAATGATATTAAAATTTGTTTAAATGTATTTACTGGCAGATCAAAGTTCATAATGTACACACGGGTAATTGTTATATATAAGTTTTGTGCTTAGACTACGATAGATTATTTATATCTAGTCTTATACTAATTTGAAATTAGAGTATGTTTTTCAAAGAATTCTTTTAAATCGATTTTTTTTTAAATAGAGATATTAGCGAGTACAGCTATTTTGAAATACTTCAGCATTTTAAATTGAATCAATATTTGCACTCTACCGTCTATATAATCCTACAGATAACCGGTAATAAACTAACATAAGGCAAGTATGCAATCTCGTTTACTACTCTGTTCTATTCTAAGGGAGATTATTATACTATACTTAGATTACACTCAAAAAGATACCAGAATAAATATATTGATACTTATAATACTAATTTTATTATTAAAATTTAGTAAATATAAATTTACTAAATTTGCAAATGTCCAGTATATAAATTTGATATGTAATTCATAAAAGAAGTAATAAAATTAGTTCTTAATTTATGAAGGCAAGATTATCGATTCTCGCTAATGGTAACATGTGTTTCGGGTAGTACGTATCTATAAAACGTAGTGCGAGCCTTCTCATCGATTTAACTACCTATCCCTGATTTCTATCCCAAATTACTTGTTTACTAGTATCATAACTTGAATATGAAATATATATATGTATAAGCTGAAATATAAGTATAATTACCTACTTTTATTTGGTTTTAAACTCTTCATTATATTATTGTATTTTTATTGATGTTATATTTGTTTGAATTCTAGATTTTTATTATACAAACAATATACGCAATAATTGTGCAATATTAAGTTTTAGGTTTTAACTGTCAAAATAATTATTTTGTACCAATATTTTTTTTATTAATTCTGGTCGCGTATAATCACATTTATGGAAAGAGTATAAGAACTTCACACTTTTAACGAACATCATGTTGTTTCCCAAATGCGAAAGTTTCTCAATAACGAACGCAGTCACAACAAAATATGAGACTGTAGAGTTTTGAAATCACATTGCCATTAAATTATGATGAATATGGGTGCAATTAGGACTCGCACAGTCCGACTGTCCATAAATGAGCCGTAGCCAAAAAATTTTTATTTCAAGGATCAAGACACAAAAATCTATATTTCACCAGAGTCGAAGAGCAGCAGCCTGTAATCATGAGGCGATCTGAATTTTTAAGAAATTCGTCTCGAATCGAAGTTATTTTAACATCGAAAATCGATCGCATGCGCGGTGTTGGCGCTATATAGCCGAGGGCTAGACACTTTTTTTCTTTCTCTCTCCTCGGCAGATTTTGCTGCTGGCGCGGGGTACAAGTGCGCTAACAGAGAGAATCGGCGGCGCGCGGCCCGCGTCTCAAATGCCAGTGGACAGAGCGTCTGGTGTGCATGGCGGTCCTCGGTTTGGTTATATAGGTGGCTGCTGCCTAGTAATTTGATTCGGCATTCTTCGAAAAATGGACGCGCGGGCGACGGTAATTGGCTAAATTGCCAATCCTGCCAATCAATCGTTAAATATCAAGGACCCCCGCGCGCGAAGTTCCGTTCTAACCTTCTCTCCTATACCTACTCTTTTTTTTCTCTCGTCCATTCCCTATTTTTCTTTTTGTTTACTTTGCTTGCTTCTTTTTACTCCCAATTTCTTAACAGTAAACTTTGCTTAATCTGTTCCGGCGCAGACGATAAAAGAATGAACTGATTTATTTCAAGATCAATTTACTTTTTTGTAAGTGTTTTTTATGTAATCTCTCAGCTTTGTTTATGAAAAGGAAAGCGTTGCTTTCTTTCTAGTTCCTTGCGAGAGGAATTGTATGCTTATGAATATATTCATTACAAGTACGAAAACACTTTTCATCCAAAATATATCTAAAATATACTTGCTGATAAATAAATTTCAGCGCTATACGTTACTCGGCGCGCGGTTGCTAAAGCTCTTCTTCTTTTTCTTTCCACCGCATTCCTTTCGTCAGTTTCAATTCTCTTTTTCGCTCATCATTATCTCTCGCATTCTATCATTCCTCCCTTTGTCTTGCTCTTTCTCCAATTCCTCTGCGCTTACTTTTCGTTTCTATACTGCGCGGCTACGGCTACGGCTCTACGGCTACGGCTACAGCGGCGGCACATCATTGTTAACTTTTTTTTTTCTCCCTTTCGCGAGTGGCACGTGATGTAGCAAGAGTAAAGGCAGCACCAAAGGCAACGGGAGCAGGCGCCTCTCCGATTCGCTTCGCATAAATTTACTAGCGGTTTCAAGATTTCCTTGGAATAAAAAAGGAGCAGAATGAGAAAGGCGGCGCGAGGCAGTCATATGTGTCCGTTTAAATTCTCTTTCGCTACTCTTTTTTTTTTCATTGGCGCTCATGCGCAATTTAAAATAACACGCACAATTTTCAGCTCTCGTTTTACGATATTGAAACGCCATTGTTTAACAATTTAACCAAGTAATTTACGGAAAAAAAAAGGTTCTATAACGGATGCTGCTAAAAGTAATCATAAAGTTTCCATTTCGCGTAACAATATCTTAACACTTTCTTAGTTTACGACACGCTCGCGTATTTATAGTAAGTAGAAATCTTTTTTAGGTATAAAATATCGGTATACATGTCCCGTCGCGTTCGTTCTACACATTACGATCTCCTTGGTTCTGGTATACATAAGCGCATCGGGCATATCCTCGCTCTTCTCGCGTACTATACACAGCCTATATCCACCTGTTATACATATTTTTTTCTGCCCTTTTCGCCCTTTGTTTAGTCCTTTTTGGCCGGCTGCTCATTCATTCTTTCGCTCTCGGCTGGCTTACGCAACTGATTTGTCTTGATGTGTTGGTGAGCCGAGAGCGAGAACGAGAGCCTTTGTTCGGGCGACTCGACATCGACTTTAATCTATTTGAATTCCCGCTTGTCGACTGCTGTACACGCGCGCGCACTTTTATAGCAATTCTCTCGTTTCTTTTTCTTCTTTTCACCTTATTTGCGCGCTACCGAGTCGCCGCCGCATCGAAATTTCACGCAACGAGCCTTGCTGATCTACTTGAAATTGAAATCGCTCGAGTTAACATTGCGCGGGGTAGGAACGTTATACCGACGCATAATGAACTCTCTGTATTATAAATGTAACTGCCGGAGACTGTGGCACTGATGTTATGGAGCCGAGAGAAAGAGGAAAATATGAGAGTTTGAATTGATTTTGGAAATTGATCGTCGCGGTCACGAAGCAAAATTTATTTTAGTCTTTAAAATAGTATTGATTTTAGAGTTTTTCTTAATTCAATAGTTTATTTATATTTGAAAAATTGTGTATCATTGTTAATTATCATTTATAGATAAATTGAATTTGTCATTAAGGACATTTCATAAGTGTTACTGTATATCTGCAGTCAGAATAATGAATACTTTTATCCAACCCAAATATGAACGTGATATAAACGTAATAAGACTTGGAATATTTTTTAGTTTTTAAAATACACTATCCATATTTCTTTTTATCTATTATATTGATATTTGTCTTTCAATGTTGTTTCTAATTATTATTATATTGAGTTTTATGATATTTAATCAGTATCGTATATAATAGTAGCTTTTAAAAAAGAACCATACCTCTATCTAAAATTTTACAAGCTATGATATTTCTTGATAATACCTACAATATACTGTGTTGCGGTTACATTTATATGGAAGCCGAATAAAAGTTAGAAACTTCGTGGTTTTCCATTTGTTAAGTAAATTATTTATAAATGTAACATCTAAAAGTATCTATGATTCGGATGATAGTTATTCATTTAGACAATATTATAATGTACTGCTAATTGAACTAAAATTAAATATAACCCTACATCAAATCAAAATACTAGAATAAACTACTGGCTTAGTCTATCAGTGATGTTTGCACAGTGATTATTACCAAAACAGTGAGTTACATACAGTGCCATTGATCATAAACTACTCACATACGCAAGATCGTCCAAGTATTATAAGCCGCCTATACGCGATTGATAGACGTTCAGACCGTCAACGATTCGGCGTGAACTCGTCCTTTTTGTTCCATCATGGGCCAGGACAGCAGGGAGAGAGGAAAAATATATGGGGAACGGAGAAGCAAAAGGATCGATTCCGTAGAAAAATGTATACAAGCCAGACAGGGGAAAAGAAGTCGAGAAGTCGGGCGCGACGCGAATCGCGTCCGAGCACGGACTGGCGCGTGGAAGTCGGTAGGCAGCGGCCGACGCCACCACCACCCTCGCGAGTATATACCGCGGGGGGAGGGAATTATTATCGAATGCCGCCGCGCTCCTCGCGCTCTCGCTGCACACACAGCCAAAGCGTCTCTCTCGTGCAATAGCAGAGGGTTGTGCGCGCCGCCGCTGCCGCCGCTGCCGCCGCCGTTCCGAGCACGAAGTCTCGAGGCAGCTCTTGGCCTATACATGTATACTCATTGAGTGCTGCCCGACTATTTCGCGTTAGAGGCGTTACCCGGCCAATTTTTCGCTCGATCAAACAAACTCGATTAGGAGCTCGCTCTCTCGCACAGCTTTCCGTAATCGCGCTTCGTTAGGATTTCGAACGAGACTTCTTTACGATTAATATTACTCGCCGAGGCGTTTCTTTTAATAACGCGCGCGCGCGCGCGCGCTGTGCTGCAGCCAGTGCGTCCTCGCGGCTTGATTGAAAATTAATTTCCCGGCAAATGATGTCGCGCGTGGATGTGCATGTTTCCTCCAAGAGATTTTAATATTCCTGTATAGCGCGACAATGATAACCTGAAATATTATAAAAACTTGGAGAAAAAACCGAATTATTTTTTTCAAAATTCTATCTATTAGTCGAATAGCCATAAAAATGCAGCGCATACTATCGTTTTCAACAAAAAAAATATCTAAAAAAAATTTAAATCATCGACGATGAATCATAACAAGTTAACGAACACATTTCATAATTTCGAAGATTTAATTATAAGTATCAATTTTTGAGAGCTCTAGTATTGAAAATCTTGTGTAACTTGCGAATATTAAAGCATCGATATACCTAACATATGGACCTTATTTTACGAGCTGAAGTAAATTGACTGGCTGAATTTTACGACGTTTCACTTGAGTTCACGTCATTCCTAAACGCTGGAAGTACTTATTTGTTATATTTTTACGGCTTGTGAGAAATCAGTCTATAACTAGTTCTGCCTAACTGTAAATTATGAAAACATGGGTTCCTTTGAAAATCTGAATAGTCCTCGAAAAATATTCTTAAAGTATACACGAAATTATAGAACATTAAAACTCCACCTATTATAGCTTACAAGAATTATAATTAAGAATTTAATGTGTAATTTAGTGATGTCTGAAGTAAATACACACAAAGAGTTTATAACTAAACATTTATAAAAAGACACTTTACAATATTTGATTTAAGGTTAAATAAGATGCCAGTAATTAGAATTTCTTAAGATCAGAAAAAGAACTGCAGCTTTCGTTTTTTCAGTGAAATATTCAAGTTTATTGATTTGCTAACATTTCGAGTGAGTAGTTAGAGGTAAACCTAAATTATTCATTTTGTATCATAATTTGAATTGTTTATAATTACTGGACCTGCGCTTTGAAGTAATATCACGAAACACCGTAATAACTCGAGTCCTGCTTTACTAATTGTTTGTATAATGTTAGCCGGGAGAAATTCTGAAGAATACTGTAAAAATAAAAGACGGCGATTTTCGAAGTTTGGTAATATTGGTGTTGAAATTTTTGGAGCCATGCATCTTACGTAGAGATTAAAAATTTAATTCATTTCCGATATTTTATCGAACATAAAAATTCGATATCTATATTTCTAAACTATTTTCATTATTTAAAGCATATAACTATGAAATTTATTTAAAATACTTGCATATAGTTTAAATTAACGCAATGTATGGCACGCACATGCACAACTGCGCCTAAAACAGATTTTTCACATAATATACAATGTTCGCAGCAAAAATCAATACAAAATTAAAATAATTTTAATAATTCGAAGGCGTGTACAGGCGATAATTCCGCAGGTTCTGCAGTGGCTGTGCGCGAGCAATCCTGTAATGGTGTGTAACAATGCGGCGAAGAGAGTAAAAGCAGATCGATGGCCGTTGCAGCAGCAGAGCCGCGCGCGGGGCATTCGTGCGATAATAATAATTACTCGGTAAACTGGGTGCTAGGTACTTTTTACTCATCCATCACTCAAACCGATGACTCGCACTTCTCGCTCGCTCCCTCGCGAAACGCTCAACTTCCACCGACCGGTGCTTATTATTCAGACTTCGGGCGCTCACGTGGCCCCGCAATGTATTGGCGAGTGCTGAGCTTATAAAGGCGTAGTGGGTAGAGCCTGGCACGAGGGCCACTCAGTTTTTCAACTGGAAATCCAAGATATCGGACTTCGTGAAATCCTCAAAATTCATACTTTTCTTCATGCAAATTGAAATTTCTTTATTGAATAGATATACTTGCGATACGAGAAACTGTTCAAGTACGTAGTGAAATTTTCCAGTGAACTCGATGAAAACCGAAAAATGTGTACAGTCTGGATGCACTACTTTCGAGAAACGTTATTCATGGAAAAACGCGCTAACGAGCTTGCATAAATAGGTAGTATATAACTAATATATTAATTAATCTGAGATATTTGCAAAATAGCATTTGACATGGAAGTGTGTTGTGAGAACAAAGGCTCGTCGATTTTACAAGTTTAAATGTGTGTTATTTTATAGTATGAAAATTACGCACGTATACGTGTTAAAAGAAAACGCGTAAAATAGGGAAATACACTTGGGCTTACAATGAAGTTCCAAAACTAATACTTTTTTTAGTTGTTGCGCAAATACTATATAATATTACCTCGAAAACTATTGTATTTATCGAAAAAGGTGATTAAATTTTACATAAGGGTCATTTAACGTAAGGCTTTTAGAAATCTAAAATATGATTTTCACGTTGTATGAAAGTTGTTAAACAACAATATGAGTAAAAATCTATTTTTTTATCTATTAGTTGACCCGATTATCGAAAGCGTAAGAAAGGAGTCGACTTATTAAGCATTTTAATCAGTAATATTTTGTAAATGAGTGATAACAAAAATTTCATTAGTAAAAAAGGGTTTTCTTTAATTAAATAAAAAAAAAGAATAAAATGACCGCATATTTATTTTAAAAATGATGTTGAAAAAAAAACGCGATGTAGCAATTATGGATAGCCAATTTGAGGTAGGGAGCAGTTATGGATAGTCGACAGACCCAATTATGGATAGCTCCGAAAATTATGGTTGTAGGTTAATGGTTATGTTAGATTTTACTTTTTTGACAGAAATTATGCTTTTATTAAAATTATATAATTTTATTAATATAAAACAGAAATAAATATAATAATAAACGTAATTAAATTACAATTAAGGTAACAATAATTTTTTACAATCTCTCAGGCACAGAAATTACAGGAACATCAATTGAGATCAACAAGTATTAATGCTAAATAAAAATTTAAGAATAAAACAAAGTTTAGTTTGTAACAATATTACTCAATGATTTCCTACTTAAAAATAAAGCTTTAATTCTTTTTTCTTCTTCAAAAGGATTCCTCTTTAAAAAAGCTTTATACCAGTGACGAGAAGGTCTTCCATTGGTGAATGGTGTGTCTTTTCCTGTTTTTACCACAAAATGTTGCACTGAATTTAACAATATTTCATTTGAAACTGGAAAACCTTGTTTTATCACTTTAAAACACCACTCTGACAAGGCTCTTTCATCAACTTCAGTTAAAACCGTAGGAGGCCCTGGGCGAGTAACAGTAGGAAATTTTCCCTTTACTCGAGAATGTAGTGTAGTATAAGGAACATTGAAAGCCTTGATTGCGTTAAATATTGATCTCCCTTTATTGTTCACTTCATCTACTGCTTTTTGCAAATCTGCTTTAGAGTAACAGTATCCTGAAGATTTTGTCTGAATAATGAAGGTTAGGTTACATGACACTTTCAAGCTATTACTAATTGCTACACACACGCAATTCGAGGAGGGGTTATCGAATAACGCGATTAAATTAATTCTTTATAAATAAATTATATCCTACCTTTTTCTCCTTGTCCATGATGACTTCGTGATGTTAATTTAGCTTGGTTCCAAGTATAAAAAACTAAAAACACGTTAAAACGAGGCTTAGAACTCCACGCATGAGCTTAGCTCCATATACATAACGAAAATGGCCGACAGCATCGAGTTGAAGGAGCTATCTTTTATTTAATATTTGTCCAGTCGTTACATGAGCTGGTAATTCAAATCATATTCTTGAACAATTAACAGATATTTTTTCTTTCAAGAATAATTTTTTTTATATATATTTATTATGTCTATAGTAAGATATAATAATATTTGTACAAAACTATCGATAATCGAGTCGCTATTGATAATCAGATCAACTACCTTATAAAATGCCACTTGATATAAACAGAATTGCTGACAGATGTGTGTTTTGGTGTAAATTCCGAAGGGGACTTTATTGCAAAATAATCTTAGGTAAGTTTGGGTGCGTTAGATTATAATCGTACCTATGTATACCTTTATGTGTGCAGGAGTATATTCATATAGATATACAGTCGGAGTGAATTGATTTTGTCACCCCTATAGATTTAGCTTTAACGCGCTAGGGGTGACAGAATCAATTCACTCCGTCTGTACAACCATATTCAAAACAATGTCTGACTATACAATATCCGAGTATTATTGAGGTACGATAGAAGTAGGTATACGATAATAATTAAAGGCACCCAGTATTTACGAGAATTCTACAAAAGTAGGCTTAATTGTCTGTTTTCTAAAGTGAAAAGAACGCCTTTTGTAAAATTTCATGAACCTTGTCGTATTTTGTAAAATGTAAGAATTTATGTGAACAGAACAACAATGAATAAGTTACAGCAACCTATACAGTTTTAATATAATTTTAATTATTTGACAATATCACACATCTGACATCAATTCTGATTACATCAAATAAATTCTTATACATAAGTATGCTTTTTCGTGAGAAATAAATATTCATTTTTATTGTTGTTTAACAACATTTTTGCGATACAATAACGACTATTTAGATCTATTAAAGTCCTATTCTCATATAAAATTTATTTACAAATAACTTTCGTATCGGACTTTTTTTGATAAAATCAATAGTTTACATGTATTTGTGCTAATTTTGCTAAAATTAAAAATGTGCTAATTTTGGAACTTATTTCGCAAATATCTCTAAATTCTCATTTCCTCCAAATTCGAAGCTTTAGGGCTTTACTACACAATTTTTTTACTACCGATATATGCAAAATCCCCCTTGTTAGTGTGTGTTTCCACTACCAATGTTCTGGTACCAGGACTAACAAAAAATTTGTGCAAGCTTTAAAATGAGGTGTTTTTTTTTCCTATATAAAAAAGTGATGACCGGATGTTGTGAAGCCAAGATAAACTTTATGTGATTGGCTCATGTAGTGCGCATGCGTCGAAGTCGGGAAATCTAAACGTCTTCTAGGTTAGGGCGCGCAACGCGCGCTGTTCAAACTCTAGTACCATTATAATTTTGGTTACTACAAAATTTCAGCTTTACACGTACTGTATATGACATATTACATAAGTTAATTAAGTACCTTTATAGTAACACGTTATAAACATACCTAGTTAATAAAAACTAGATTCTACTAATCAAAATTTCAAAATTTCGCAATTTGAAAAAAATTTGTGATAAATATATCGTATTATCTAAAATGTATACATAATAATGTATATATTTAATTATAATTAATTTTATTGTGTAAAATTTATATACACACGGAGAAAAAGGATGTAGCAATATTTATGATGAATATACGAAAAATTACTATGTTGCGTACCAAAGCTGTGATATACTCATTTTATGGAGATTTTTCTTATATTTATAACAAATATTACTATGGACATAGTAATTTTGGCTATAAATTTCTATAAAAATTGCTATGTTCAATAGTAATTTTTGTTATAAGCATAAGAAAAATCTCCATAAAATGAGTATATCACAGCTTTGGTGCGCAACATAGTAATTTTTCGTATATTCATCATAAATATTGCTACATCCTTTTTCTCCGTGCATATTTATATGATTTAATAATATAAATATATATATTTGCATTTATATACATTTATATAATTTCTTTGGTGATTTCTTTGCACGTACACGCATAAAATATTTTTCGACTTTAAAATATTTTTAAAAAATTGCGATTGTTACTCAATGTAATCTTAAGAATGCTTCAAATGAAATAAATTACATATTCAATTTTAAAAGTATAGCTATAGTATTATATGTATATCTGTACTATTAAGTTATATTTTAGATTAACTTCTGATAGAGCTATACAAAGAGTTTATACGCATTTTACGTACTGAAATATATAAGCGACTGTAGTGCACAGATGATTTCAATGTGGCTATTTGGCCAACGTTCCTTATAAAAAGTTCCCTAACTGTTGCTATTCTGAATTTTCAGCACGATTCGAGGCACGATTGAAACTTAAAAAGAAGTCGCCTTTGTCCGTGCATCCAAACCATAAAATCGGCAAAGTTTTACGGGCAGTATACCAATGTAACAGCTTATTGTTATCAGCAAAATAAATATTTTAGTTGGCCAAGTTTTTGGGAGCGCCGTGCGTCGGGCAATTTCGTAAAAAGCTGTAATTTCAAGCTCATCGGGCATTATGTCGTACACGTCGTTTCTCCGTAGGACATTTAGCACACGTGCGACATACATGTTTCACGTAGGCTTAGCAATTCACTAAACTCGAGTAGAAAAACGGGATCTCTGTTAGTGACTTGAATTATATCCGAACTTGAGGGTGTGTGCTATACGTTTCGCTTAATCTATATTGCAGTTGGCTTGATAATAAACATTTGTATGAAATAATAATGTTATTTTCGTTTTGAGTAAGCAAAATACAATGATTAAAGTAACAACTAAACTTATTTTGGTTGTGCATAAAAGATATTGTTTATGTAAATTGGCTTGCACTATTTTTATTGCTCTTATTTAACGTGTACTATTCCATCAATATTTTTGTATCATCTTCAATATTTATTAATACTGTACTCGAAATTAAAAAGAAAGTTTCAAGCTAAGTGCGTAATATAGAAGAGATATATCGATATAGCTGAATAACAAGCAAATATCCACAAAAGGTCTATAAAATTCATGAAATACGCAATATACCGCAAAAAATTTGCTGACTCAATTACGTTTTTCAATCGTCGAAAGACGACAAAGAACGTCACGCGCCGCTTCCTTATGCCCGATGCTAATGCGCCTCGCAAAGCAATTTATAGCCCCTCGAAATCTAAAATTCCCATAATCTCTCGTGGCAAATTATTTCAATACTCACGCATCATCGCGTGACATTACGAAGCCGTGCGCTAAAAGTAATGCACGCCTCCACGCACGGCGAGGACATAACGATCAACAAAGGTAAAATCATTACTCCTTATCTCTCTCACTCTGCGTTCCTCGACTATATACTCCTTAAGAGAAAGAAGGCAGGTGAAGGCTGAGAGGGATAAAGAGAACGTAAAGAGGGAGAAAGACAGAGAGAGAGAGAGAGAGAGAGAGAGAGAGAGAGAGAGAGAGAGAGAGAGAGAGAGAGATGGCAATGGAACACGCGATTCCCCGGCAAGATTATTTCGAAATGCACAAGGGGCCTGGGCCGCATCGTCAATCGCTAAACTCATCGTAAAGGAGACTTTGGCGATGATCTGTTGCGATTTACGAGCGAGCGAGTTTATCACCGCTCGCGAAAGCCTCTTAACTTGGCGTAATCGACGTATCTTAAAGTGCCATTAGACACACGTAGCGCATGCACAGCCTCAAAAGATAGGATGATCCTTATTATTGCCAGATTATCGATGTCACCTGTCTCGCGCTTAGCGATTTTTATTATGTCCTATATATAGTGCAGTTTGTTTTCCCCAGTATAATTAGTTTTATACCGGATGTATTTGCAAGCCAAGTGCAAATTATCCATTTCGTCAATATTTTACTTGGCCAAAGCCCAGCTCCGTCGGTTTAACATTAATTTTTTCAATCTCATTGTTTGAATGTCGTTGGCTTGATATTATTCAATCGGCTGGATAAGCTCGCGCAGTTGCTGCTGGCTGACACGCTCGATTGTTTTCGATAATATACTACTGTCGGAAGTGAAGCCAAGGTGATTTGTTTCTTAGCGGGAAGTGATATTCTTTTTCCTTGTGTGCGTGTTTATCAGCGAGGCTCATTACTTTATCTGGCTGAAAACTAATATCTCTACCTGTGAAATATTTCCTTTTCTGAGATATTTATTGGAAACATAAAAACTCAACTATGATGTACGTATATATATATATATTTTTTTTATTGATTTATCAACCTAAATAAACCAAATATAAAGCAGTATAACTATAATAGTTATAGAAGTTTGTAAAATTAAAAACTTTATGACATATAAATTAAATCAAATAATTAAACTTAACTCTTCTAAAGATTCTACAGAATATTTAGCTGGAGATCTTCTTTCTCCTAAGGTACCTTTTCAGAAGATTGTTTTTGTACATAAATTGTTTCTAAAGGATTCTTATAATAAATAAGAAAGTTTGTCCAATACAAAAAAGAAAAGTTGCTATAAGCATTTAGTTTTATTTTTTATTTTTATATTTAAATAAGAGTTTATTGTAAATCTCTTTTCATGAAGCACGAGATAATAAAATGCTCCTAGTTTGAGGGTATCCCTAATACTATCTAATTTCTAAATACTAAATAATTTTTTGCAATTCAGCCACTTAAGGATTTTATTTTATATTCGTGTTATTAACTGTGCTATATTTTTAATTATTATTTTAAATAATTTACAAACATTTTGTCAGGAGTTAACATCTAAACTCTATAATAAAAACGATCACAATAACGGTTACGTAATACACAGGTGTTTTATTTTTAGTTATTAAGAGTCGTTATTTCGATTCAATAGATATTTGTAATATTTAAGATTTAAGAAAATAAGTATCAATAACATTTCACTTTTTTGATCGGCATAACGGATCCTTTTGAAACATCGAAACTTTCAACTGAAAAATTGATATTTCTTATAGTAGATATTTCCCATTATTCTACCCCCCTTTTTGGTCTCCCCTATGGATTTAGACAATGCATTATTACAATTACTATTATTAACTGTAGAGTGGTCACCGCGGCACCTATACTCAGCAACATGCCGACGCAAGCACTCATAGGTATACCAACATTTATATTGTCCAACTCCATTTCCAATCTTTGTCCCTATTGGTCAAGACCCGTGTGCTCTATGAACTTGTCGATCTAATCAACCTATCTAATGAACTTAATGATAGTGCCCAACATTATTTATTTTAATTCCTTCAGGTTCCATATAGGCCCCACCCGAACATTTTGTATCTAAGGCATATGAAGGATATGGGAGAAACAAAGAGACGTATAGTTAAATAAACCGCATTTATTTATACCAAAGTATATTTGTTCAAGTTGTTCTTGTGATTCAATTTGGAAAACAACAAAAACAAAAATAAACAAAGATACGTAATCTATTATATATATATATATGTATATATAAAATAGTAGATATATATCGCTTCAAATGAAACGCACAGCACAAAAGTATAGTCATAGCGCAGTCTGCGCACTCATTGTAATATATATAACAAGGCTCTGTGGCGCAATGGTAGCGCGTCTGACTCCAGATCAGAAGGTTGCGTGTTCAAATCACGTCGGGGTCAAGATATAACTTTTTTGATACAGAATACTAACTGTTCCTAAAAATTTTTCCTGTATAGAATTAGTTGTCTTTTCTCCATAAGGTTTGAGGAATATTTAAGAAGAGTTATTTTGTTGTACATTTCTATTAATAAATAATTAGCCCATTATTTCTGCTGTTATACTTTATTATTATATATTACTTTTGCATTGTTAATTGAAATTTGTTAAAGATTAATGTTCAATATTTAGTCGTTATTTATTCTTTATTTATTACGATACTTATTTAATGTATTCAAAGTGAAAATAAGTTAGGATTAAACACAACGTTGTATTATAAGGACAATCAAAGAATAAAGACGCTTATCTATTCCTGAGTATAGTGTAGTTTCCTTTTTTTAAATATTTATTTACAGATTCGCCATTACTGGAGATATTTCATGTAAAATGGGATAGAAGAAAATTGTTATAAAACTATAGATCAAAAGGCCAATCTTCCAAACTGGCTGACAAAGATACTGTATCCAGAGAAATGGATATGTATAAGGTAAGGCTTGATACATTACAATTGAAAATCACGTAGTTACTTTTTAATAAAAATACCATTAAACATGATTTAGAATATTATCAGACTATAATCACATTTGAGGAAGAGAAAGCTTTAGAACGATCATCCGAAGATAACGCTGAATGTTTTTTCAGTACTTGCAATAAAATTCGTAAGAACATGGCTCAAATAACAAAATTAAAATCTAATAATGATGTAAGTAATTAAATACTAAAATTGATTAAAGACATTAATCCATTTGCAAGGACAAAAATTATTAACAAATGCTAACATTTTGATGAAACATTATATTTCAACTCAGTATGAATTCTGAAGAGAGAAGTATGTATATTAACTCTCGAAACGTATCAATAATTAAAAATTGAAAAATAATTTCTTGTTCATTGAATCAATAAATTTTTTCTAATTTAAACAATATACGAATTTATTCTTTCAATGAACTCTAATCTTTTGAATTATTTCTCAGGCTAAGGACCAAATCAGAGAACTATAGGTTGATACTGCTTTAGCCTTTATCGAGTTAAAGAAACTTAATCGGATAGATAAACTATAAGAACTAGATTTTCTCGTGATTCTATAACAACAGCTAAAACTAATGTAGACTATGGACATTTACAGTTGCAAAATTTATTGTATGAAGTATTACATTTAAAGAAGGAAGTAAAGAAGTGTCTACAATTCAGGTAAGTTAATTAAAATAATTAGTTACTTCTGTATATTTATTTTAACTGATTTGAACAAAGTGACTATTCCTATTTTATTTAACTTCTACAAAGTTCTTTATTCTAGATCCAAAGATGAAGATATTCAGTTAGTTTATGAAGAAGAATTTTATAAAGAAGCTCCAGAATCTGTCTCTCGGTAAGTTTCTATTTGAAATTATTAATTAATTAAGTCATTCAAGATAACAGCCAGATCAATAAAATTAAATAATAATTTTAGGAAGTGGCAAAATAAGATCCCCATTAAAGAAAATTAGCTAGACTTAAATGGGAATTAACTCAAAGAAAACAATACGACAGTTTGAATCAGGTAATTTGCCTGTCTTTACAGAATCAACTGATTCAATACCACAAAAAATAACCATAAATCTGCATAAATTTACCATTTCATCATGGGAGAACTATTGCAGCATATTCCACTGTTTAGAGTCTTCTAAACAAGAGTTCGTTAGTTCTTCTGATATATTTTATGAAGCCATTTTATGATTTAAAAGTTGTAAGTATATCATTAAATTACTCTGAATTTATATATTTAAACAGTTAGTAGTGATATAAGTTCAAAAGTAAATTTATGTTTAACATTACACGTACACTTTAATTATACAAAAGAATAAAATAAAGTATTGAAAAAAATGATTTGATCAAAGTTAATACTAACTGTAAAATTGCTAGTAGTTATATTATATGCAAAAAAGTGCTTAACAGAATTGTTAAACATTCGCAGGTGAACGAGTAACATACATAGCGATAAAACCAGACTATCCGAAAGTCGCGTCAGTCTTTCGTGTAAACTTGAATTCAAACGTTCCTGCGGGAATAGCAGGAATTCTTCGTGATGCGGAACGTGAAGTCAACGTCATGTGGGATAAGCCTCCGACTTTGTCTGCTCAATTGCAACGACTTAGATCTTGCTTTGATATATATATTTAGAGACAGAAGACATGGCAGTGCGCGGAAAAATTTTATTTAACTCTGTACCAGGTAGAACCCGGACTCGACCATACAAGTATGTTGAGATCGGCGGTGGCATATTCACGCATCGTTAAGATCTCATGAAAGACTTATCAACTTTTTAAACAGAAAAAAGCTACGAGAGGGATATAATCTTTCTTTCAATGATTTTTTTTACAAATTGATGATCATGAAAATTCCCTTAAGTATTTGTTTATATGAAGACAATTTATAAAAACGAAGTCATATCTGCATACAGACTTTTTATAGACATCTACCTATACTGTAATTATTGTAATTATTGTATTATAATAAATAAAGTAGATTTATTAATACTTTCAAGCAATATATATATCTTTTCTTTCCTTAACTACACTTATAAGACACACGCCAAAGAAGTTTCCAAATAGAATATTTATGGATCAATTAATTTACACTTAGATTGACATAAAACTGTATTTAAAAGATGTAAAAATTACTAAGCTGTAAGTACATTAATACATCTATTTATTTATTTTACATATTTCGTCTGTTAATATGATTGACTTCACGAAATTTGATCAAAAATATAATTTTACTTAACCCACCTGTGCACCATAACTAGATATCTTGTCGAAAATACACAGAATAGAGGGGGTTAAAATTTGTAATCAATGGTAGCCAGTGTCGATACGGTATATTCTTTCTGTTTTTGAAGATTAGGATACTTCTTTCTTATCTTTATGGAAATGTCATACTTAATGTTTTAATATTACATGTAATGCAAAAATTCATCACAAAATATAAAAAGTCGTAAAAACCTTTATATCTGTTAAAAGTTAAGCTCGGGTATACGTGGCGGTATTGTTGGCACTCTTGATGAAACAGACATTAAATAAGTTCGCAAAGAATGTTTCAGTCTATTATTATCTTCCACAATAATATTACGCTCTTGTTTAAGAAGACTGTTTACTTCGTTTATTTATAAATTATATATTACATATACACTAGAACAAATAGTTAAGTTTGAAGAAACTAAGTGCCAATAAATTAGCAGCGGGTTGTTTCGGAATGATTACAGTCTGGTTAACTACGAAAATAAAAAACAAGAAAGGAATCAACATTTCTTTATGCACAGTATATGCGTACTTATGTACGTTCATCACAGACTTCCTAATAAATAAAAGCTCAATACAGCGTAAAAGAAGAACTATGAGTAAAATACACGATACGCCATTAAAAAAAATGTTTCTCTGAAATTCAAACAAACATGAACGTGTCTCCTTCCTGATTAGGTACTCTGAATCTATCCAGGAAAAAAGAAAAGAAAAAAAAAACAGATAACCGTCATCAATGTTCTCACGCTGCAGCGGCACACTTTGTTGTCCACCGAGGAAGCGAGCAAGAATTATGCTAATTTTAATTTATGCCTTTTGTCGCGCTCGCGAGCACCACTATACCATATACACTCGATTCCGTCGAAAAAAAAAACTCCTCTCTCTCTCTCTCTCTCGTTCTGCTCGCAGAGCTCCCGCTCGTTCCTCGTCCACACGTCGTCGACTCTCTCACTCTGGTTCGCGCTCAAAGATACAAGCCGCGCGACGGCGGCGGCGTCGTGCCGAAATAGTAGCCTTGCGCAACGCGCAGACTTTCGAAATGCCAGATTAATTAGTCGGTTTCATAAACATTCGGCGCTTTGACGATTGTCTCGTTCCCGTCTGCCTCGATGAGCCCATGGCGCGCACACACCGAGAGAGAGAGAGAGAGAGAGAGAGAGAGAGAGAGAGAGAGAGAGAGGGACCACCCCGCCTCTGGTCGCACGCGTCCGACTGTTTCGCCGAAATCGAATCGACGAGCGACGAGCGAAAGAGAGAGATACTCTCGAGAGCCCCGTTACGCGACTTGATTTAAAACTGAGCCCGCGAGATATCGATGAGTTTATATATTATAGTGTGGCTATGGGAGGGAATCGGCGTGGCGGAGGCTTCGAGGGGCCGCCCGAGACTGTGTGTATCGGTAGCCTTTGAGCGGATGATTAGCGTATTATAAGCCGTAAAGCAAGCAGAGGAGCCGGGGGCCTGAAGGGTCCATATAATACACCGTTTTTCTGTATCAAAGTGTTTTTAATGCGCCTTTTTATGGCGCGATTAATATGATCATAAAATGTGCGAAGAGTAAATTAGAAACGAGGAATATATCCGATATAAAACTTTGTTGTACACAATGTGTATACGGCTCGATACACGATATTTGTGATTTACGGCTGCCGCCGCTTATACACTGCTCGCCTGAGCTTTCCTAATTATAGTTCCTTTAACAGACTGAGAATATTATAATTCGCCATTAAGATACAAAAATTTAATGAGCATTTCAATTGCGCAATACCGCGGCGCGCGTAATTAAATATTGAGATATTTTTATGTATTTTCAAAAACATAAAAATCTTCTGTTGAGATTCAGATCGAGTATAGTGTTTCACTAAAAAAAAAGCGGATACATTAAAATCGTGGTACCGTGAGAAAGTTAGAAACTAGTTTTGTATGATTTATAAAATTCATAGAATACTTTGATAAGCTGAAAACTAAATTATACAAATAATAAACATATGTGTGATGGATAAATAAGTGGGTGTAAGACATAATTCGATCATCTTTTTTTTTAATATTTTTTTAAAACAGTAAACTTCAAATTGTTAACTTTAATTGGACCATTTTCTGCATTTTATGAAATAAAAACTTTCATGCAACAACGTGGGTACACGAAATTTAATTGACATTCTTAGCAGAAATTCTACTTTTTGCGAAATGAAGCGTTAAATAAAGCTTTTAGAGAATCTACCTCATTCAAAATACGTAGGTGTAATGCACTACATTCTCCCGTTTTACTCTGCTTCATGTATGTCATTAATTTGTGTGCTTCTGGTTCATTAGAACGAACGAGAGCAGGCATGCGCAAAATGAGTTTATAACTTTTAAGTATAAGCTGCATGTATTCAAGCTTTAGCGTTTTCATTAATATGTTTAACTTCGCATACAGAGAATCCCGGCAATTCGTTAAAGAAATTTATACCTGTTGTACATATGTAATTAATTTGAGCATTTTTAATTACAATTTATGTTTCGATAGTTTTGAGAATATGGATTGGTTATAAACATAAACTACAAAAAGAAAGTCTTGCTATAAGGTGAAATTAGATCGGAATCAATTTAAAATGATCTTAGTCCTGAAGTGAAATCGGTTAAGAGAGCGAACTTAAATGCAGCTTACACACATGTTTCTCAATCGAAAAGTGAATTCTACTGCATTGGAGAAACAATAAATAATTTTCAAGTAACTACTTTTTGACATAACCATAGATTATTGTCCAGTAGATTAAAATTCAAAATCTTTCTTCATACTATTAACTATAGATAAAAAGCTATGTTATAGTAAATAAAGCTCTAGCTACTGTTAATGGCTCTTACGTGCACTTAAAAGGTTCAATATGAGCTTTCATTAATTGCACTCGTTTCGATCCACAAAACCATCATTGCCACACCTCACAGCATCGATAGCAAAACAAAAGAAAAACGAAACAATAGAGTGCGGGAAAAAAAACCTAAGCGCGAACTCCCAATTCATTTGCCTAAGTTCGCTTATCGCGCATCGCTATCCCCAATCCCTCCGCTACACACACACACATACACACACACACAGTCAGACACACAGTCCCAAGATTAATGCCAGCTCGTGCTTTAAGCGAAGTCACTTACGACCAAAAGGATGGGGCTACTAACTCAGGGACGGGGGAGGATAATGGGGAAGAAGCGCGGGCGGAAGCGATAAAGAAAGCGCGAACAAAACGCATAACACAGCGATTACGGGGTCATAGCGATACAGAAAAGATTGGGGTGAGCAACCCTTGGCGTATATAACGTCTCGACGATGGCTCGGGACCCGCCTCGCTCTCTGCTATATAGCTATATAGAAAGAGAGAGAGAGAGAGAGGAGAGAGAAGAAGGAGCCTCGACGGAGCGGTCCCGAGATCAGAAAGCGGAAAGGAGCCAGCGCGGCGCCCCAGTGCCGTCGCGACTTTGACCCACATATAATATCGTTCTCTCGTTTTTGCCTTTGCCCCCCTCCCGTCCCGCCGGCACAGGACGGCACAGGACGGGACGCTTCTTACCCGGCGCGTCCCGAGACCCCAACCCCCGCGACTGCTTGCGCGCTTCTTCCGACGGCTATTATCTTAATCCACATACATCCGCTTTAAGACCTCGCTGCGCGGCGGCGTCTCCCGGGGAGATCCCGTGCGGAGAAGACGCGGGGAGGCTATATGCGCCAAGCGGCGGCTGCATCTCTGGCGGCGGTCCTGCTCTCTCCCTCTCTCTCTATAGCTGTCTAAAGGTCCTTGCCTCGCTCGCTCCTTTCTCCCTCCCTCTCTCTCACGCGCGCAAGCTCTATCCTTCTCGGCACTCTCCTTTTACAATGCCTCGCGAGACTAAACCCTTTTCCCACCGCGCGAGCCGACACTCGGCTATACTTCTGCGAAATCGTAAATCTCGTGTATTTATTGCCCTTCGATCTCTTTATTTTCCATCATTTTTATTTTGAACACTGGTTTTCTTGCAGCTTTTTTAAATTGCAGGTTGCCTGCAGAGATACTCAGGGATCTTCGATCTTTAATGTCAAACTTATAAACATGTTGATTGCCGCTGACGCGGACGTATATTGGGCTAGAATTATAAAGAGAAAAGACTTTGCGAAACCAAGTTCATTGCGATATAGCCACTTTTGATTGCACAATTACATGGTCATCACAGCAATGGACTAGTTAGTTCTTAAACATTCGTATATTATTTCAGAATGAACAATTTAATTTTTATTTATAAAATTGTTGTATGATATATTCCCGTTGAAAAGGATATTGCAACTTATATGGCATTCGAAAAGACCCAGGGACATATTAATCAGTAGCTATCGTTCGTCGTAATTTTGAGTTTCGAATATTGAATTTTTAGATTTCTTTTCCAGAACATCAATCTCGATCAATCTTTTGCTATTTTCGCAAAAAACCGTGTCATATATTACTATAGTCACTTTACAGTATGGAATTAATACTTTTTTCAAATATTCCTATTTAATCTTTGGCTATGGTAAAACTATAAAGGTTTATTATGATAATATTCCTAAGAGAAATATGCATTATGCAACCAAATTGAATTGCTGTTTTGAAAATCATTTATTTATATTGACTTATACATAGATTGAGGTCTATAAAAACGTGTACAAAGTAAATCACGATTCCCTAACGGTTGTTATACTCGAGTTCTTAACGTGAAATTCTTACTCCTAGAAATGACAGTCATTTCACAGAAGAAAATACAAATATAGGATATTGTGAATTTTGTAACAAAATAAATTTAAAAATATTATTGTATTTCAAATATATTTCTTTATCATAATTCAGTAACACTTCTTCGCATTCAATTATGATTAACAAATCGGTTTATTGTTGCTTTTTATAATCCAGAATAGGTGCAACATGTTTTATCCATAACCGTACAATTCACAGCAATGCGGCTGCATTATCATGCGAAAGAGCGCGAAAGGCTTAATAACCAATCAATCACGCGATGCAAGCCATGACTTTGATGAAATTTCACAGAGATTTGTTTAAGTCGATTCATCATCCGCCGAAAAATGATTTAGCAACAACTAACGCAGCCCCCCGAAACCTAAAGAAAGCTGTCCTTAACGGGCTTAACAAGTCGGTATAATTAAAAAAGGGTGTTTTGCAGCGAGCGAGTGAGACAGACAAGAAGAAGAAGAAGAAGAAGAAGAAGAAGAGAGAAGAGGAAGAGGGAGGAGAGAGATTCAGTGTCAAAGATCCCTTGGCCTTGGACCGCGCAGAGCCGATTCATTACGGCACACCACGGCAGAACGCGCGGCATACATATATAGGAAGACGAGGGCGCGCAAAACGATGAGTGATGGCCGCCGAGGTAGGTTCTTGACTTTTCTTCATTTTTCTTCGGCTTGCGCGCGCGGCCCCCTATAGCGACTATATACATATATATATATATATACCTTCGCTTCGAGCGCATGTATACATCTTACACCACATGCAGAACTGATCGTTCCCTTGCCCTGAAGAGAGTCGGCAATAAGATAACGTCATAAGGACGATAAAGACGCGCGCGCGCGGGCAGAAGACCTGGAGCCCGCGCGAAGATCTTCCTAATCCTGGCGTGCCAACTCCAACCTCATCCCCTCGATCTTAATCTCGGATTTGGGATCGAGCAAGGTCATCCTCTTTTGGATTCTTCCGAGTCGAGAGAGGAGAAAGAAATCCATTGTTTGGAGATTTAATCACAGCCCTACCCCTCCCCCCCCCCCGTCCCGACAATTCCTTCGGCGAAACTTTTATCGAACTCTTTTATGTGCCCTTTCGCTCTCCCTTTCACCCCTTCTGTGTTGTGTTTTTGACGGCTTATGGCCTCGTGGCTCTTAATGAGATTTCAGACTCCAAAGTCTCGAACTGAGCATTTTTTTTTTTAATTGATAATGATAATCGTGTAACGAGCAATTCATACTTATAATCTATCGTTTACTCTTATACAATGTTTATATTGTGGCTATTTTTATTTAGGAATTTAATTCTTCTGCCGCTATACATTGCATGATTTACATTCAATCGCAGCAATTGTGCACCGAGGAAGAAATCGGATCATTGATAATAATGTAAACAAGATCTGATCAATGAATATCCACAGGCTTCTCCGTACATCAAACAAAAACATGAAATAGCGGGAAAAAGAAATCTAAAAGTTCCAATTTCCGAATCGCAAAATTACGATAGATAGGTGCAGATTAATACGTCTCCGGGCCATTATGAATGTTTCAATGACAATTTCGAAACTAATAAAGAGATTAAAATTAATAAATCAGCCGTAAAAAGTTTCGGGGAACATAATTTATTCATCCCCATCGTCGTCGACGTTTCCTTTCAACCCCCGGAGAAGTTGAGCACCGCGAGACTCTCCCTCTATATCTATCTCTCTCTCTCTCTCTCGCTCAGGCGTGTTTCCGATGTAAGAGGCAAATCCAAGGCAAGGCACACGGCGCGGGCGGCGAACCGGGGGAGGCAGAGAGGAGATGGAGAAAATGAAGAGCGAGAGAGACGGAGATGCAGAGAGAGAGAGGGACGCAACGTTGCTGGACTCTGGACCAGAGCGCGTCCCCTTTCCTATACGTCGAGTCTCTTAGCGGGGCTAAGAGAGAGAGAGAGAGAGAGAGAGAGAGAGATGCGAACTCTCCCTTTCTCTCCCTCGCTTCGAGACGCGCGGGAGAGAATAAGGAGAGGTGGCGGGTAGGTGGCTGGGGTGTGCGAGGGGAGGAACGCGAGAGAGGCGTACGGCGAAGAAGACCGGCTAGATCAATACTTGGCATCTCCGTGGGCCGCTGCTGGACCAAGCCGGACATCGCGCGCGCGTTCCGAAACTCTCTGGCTCTCGCTTCCTCTGCTGACGCCGCCGCCGCCGCCGTCGCCGCGGCAAAGGCAGCCTCCGCCGCTGCCGCTTCTACTACCCCCGCCGACTTGCTCTTGGGGAGAGGCGAGCAAGCGAGCGGCGGAGGCGGCATCGACCCCAGAAACGGAAACTTCGCCCGGCTCGGACGCGCTCTCTCTCTCTCTATTTCTCTCCTCACGCGGCCCTTCCGGTCTCCAAGGGTTCTCGACCTTTCCACCTCTCTCTCTCGCTCTCGCTCTCTCGCTCTCAGGACCGAGCCTTGTCTCTATCTGTCTTTCGCTCTTATCACCTCGTTCAAGGTCAGGCCCCGAAACGCCCGCGCCTCACTCTTTCTCTCTTGCTCACACGTACGCCGCGGTATATTTTTGCATTCTATTTCGCGAAGCGTAAGGGTATACGGCTGAGGGCTAACTTTTTTTTTCGATATTGCTTTACGTGCTACGTGTCTGCGAGCTTTAATTGTGGTTAGGGGTGAGAGAGAGTGAGAGAGAGAGCTTCGACGCGATCGCGCTTGAGCTTTTGCATTTATATACCGTCTTTCGCAGGGATATTGATTTTTTTTAAGACGTGCTAAAATAGAGATTGCCATGTAAGGGGATTTTTGAGGATTTTTTTTAAATATTATAATACACCACTGCTCCTCGAAGACTTTCGGAAGAGCTGTTTTCTTTTCACACGCAGTTGTTACATCTCAAAGTGAAGATTGTTATTTTTAGCGTTAAATATCCTTAAGCTAACTGAACTGATGAAAATCTTCCACTGGCACTGACGTATTTATATATTACCAGATTCCAAAGTATAATTATTAAGATTCGAACATGCACAATAACAACTAGATGAAATCAAAGCATTGCCAATAGCTTGTACACACAAAACCGTTAATAAAAGATTTACTATGTATCAAGAGAAAAAGTAATGAATCAACTTATCCGAGTTCTTAATCAAAAACTTTAAGCGCCATCGATAGTGCAAACCCAAAATGTTGCACCTATATTACTTTATAATTGTTAAGTTATGCTCCGATCCAGAAATTGGTGTACTGATACAGTTTCGCAACCATCAAAAGTTTCCAAAATATTCGATATCAAGGCACAGTTGAGAGCCACGGTCCGTCGGTCAATTTCACCTTGGAGCTCGGAATCGCAAAGGGCGAGAGTTGCTGAGGCTGAATTGCCGACCAACAGCAGCAGCAGCAGCAGCATTGCCGGCCATCAGAAGCAGCAAGTAAAGCGGGAAGTTGCGCTCTCTGTGTACTCGATCTCATCCGTCGCCCTTGTACTTTGTACGCAGAAGCGCATTTCGCCCAGGCTTGAACGAGCTACAATAAGACATCGTGTACACAGCGGACCAGACGTGAATTGAAGATAAGCGAGGAAGAAAATAGAAATCACGTCTTTGAACAATCTTTATATTGCGCGTGCATATATTTTCGAAAAATAGAGATCTATTTATATTAGATTTTTAGAAACACTCTACGTTTCCTTAAATATTATTCTAAAGATCTATACAACTTCACAGGAATGAATAAAAATTTTGAATAATCAAAGAAAATTTAAATGAACTTTTTAAGGATCAAAAATCTGATTCTGTATTTACAAACTAATGTTACAAACGAGTATCTTTTGTCAAAGAAACATTGCACTAGTAGCAATATTCATAAAGATATAATATGCATGGAATATAGTTTCTGTACGATTATCGCGAGCATAACTGGCAGTGTAGACATTTATCCACAAAATTTCTATTTCCGAAGCTCTTGCATACAATGAATACTCATTAACTGGCATCAGCTATGGTCTGCGAGCTGCGAAAGCGAGTTGGAACGTCGTTAGACGATACTTTGTGCTTTAAGTCTTGACATTATAATAAAGATAAGTCGGCAAAGGTCATTCCTCAACTAGATTGAAAACGTACGAGAGATCGAATGTCTTTACGTCATTCGCTCCCATCCCTTATCTCTTTCTCGCTCGGCAAGAAAGACGTTGACCGTGTAGCTACTGCTGCTGCTGCTGCTGCTGTGGCCTCAGTGCTCAAGAGACTTTGTTGCCGAGTTTCTTAAAGGAGACCCTCCTCAAACTTCCTCGTCTCTCTCTCTCTCGGCTATATACGTGGCAGTGTCGGTTTCTCCTACCTTTTTTTTCCTCTACCCAGGCCCTAATAAAGTTGTCCTGTGGTCTGCTTCTTCCGCTCGAAGGGTTGGCAGCGAGGAACAAGGAAACTCGAAAGATCATAATCCTCTGATGTCATCAATAGATTTTCGCGACAGCATTTCATACAAATTACTTCCTTTGACTTATATACTTCGTTCCTCTTTGATTTCTTATTACGACTTCATCTTATGTTTGTTCTGCTATCTCGAATAGCCAATTTATCGATATGTAAGTTGTTTAAGAAATATTCCTTACAATCAATAATTCCAAGCAATTATTCACGTAATAGTGACAGTGTATATAATTAAAATTCTGTTTAACAAGTGAATAAATCTGAAGTAGTCAGTAATCAATCAAAAGTATTCAAAAGTATCACTTAATAATAAACCAAAGCTGTTTTACACGATATTTCTAGTAATCCATCAGTAGACTTGTTTTGTTGTAAAAATGTAGAGGTATAAAAAACTTGAAAACTTTCTAGCCTACATTGTAAATCTCGCACTAAATATACATTATCCAGTAGTTACAAGGCAACGCATTTTTAGAATTTACACCTTTTTATAAGCTCCTTTTATAAGAGCATCACCTTGAAGATTATCGTTCCCCCCAACCACCACTAAAAATACTCCTCAAAGAAGGTCTACCTAACTTAGCTATACAAGACTCTCGCGTACTACACACCACGCCTCCATGAACCAGCGCAACTCCGCTTACAAGTTTCATTTGGCGAGCTTTTAGTCGGAAACATCCTCTCGCTGAAATTTTACACGCATTGCGGCGACACTTTTACCCGCAATCTCCTTCGTTGACGAAAAAACTATAACAATTAATGCATAGGCATCATGACCAAAGCCGTTAAGACAACAATAAAAACCGTTAAGATAGTAATAACAGCTCGAGGAGACGCGTGCATGCATGCTCAGAGTCGTTAATGAGGGGTTTAGGCACCGAAAGAGACTCGATCTATGTATATAGGAGCAAAGGTTTCTTTCTCCCCTCTTGTTCCGTGGCAGATTTTCGGTGTGTGCTAAAGCGCGAAAATTGCCGTGTGGAGGCGAAGCGACGTATATATACGCATGCAGCAGCAGTTGCGCCACGCGATATTTCGGCACGAGCGTTATAGGCGTTTTCGCTTCTAGCATCCTCTCCCCTTGTATGTATATATATATATAACCGTAGAATCGCGTGAACGGCATAATTGCATGCTCGTCGACTATTTGGCCGCGAGCGTTCGGTCGCCTCCGGCTCTTCGCCGCCTTCCTACTTCGCGAATCTAGGATTATTAGCCGCCGCTGCTCCTTTCCACGTCGGCGGCCCTACGTACCGATAACCGCGTGTAGAAAATTACCCGCGAAAAATCCAATCCAGCCTAGTTAATAACTATTTCTCCGTCGTCGTTTTTTCGCCTGCTCGTTTTCGGGTAGCTCGCAGAGATAAGAAGTTTTGTCGAAGTGAAATTTGCTATCAATTAATTTATGGATCACCTCTGGCACGTTTTTGAGAGACACAGTTAAATTGCCTTAATACAACGAAGCGTTTCTTTTAATGGCGATCCGCGAAGTCAGTGAAATATTTTGCGGATAAGAAGAAGAAGAAGGAAATTGTGTGCACGAGTGCTTTCTAAAGATAACAGCATGCGCGGGAATGATCGCGAGTCAAGCAGAGCGAGTAGATTATTAACATTGTTGCACGCAAAAAAGATTCCGCAGCAGCATATAAAATGAGTTTGTTTATTTGGTCCAGTTGTTTTCTGGAATAATATTATCCTTGACGGTTGCGCGCCACTGCTCACTTTCTCCCGAAGAGAGCAGAGAACCCTTTAGTATTTTCACCCCTTGGCTCCCAGGGACCGATCTCACTTTCGCTCTCAATTCCTTCTCACTCTTGCCCTTACTCTCCCGCGTCCCTCTCCTTCTGCTCTTCTTCCGTCTCTCTCTCTCTCTCTCTCTCTCTTTCTCCAGCTCGCCTCTCCACCACCAGCAGCAGCAGCAGCCGCTCGCCCCTCGTCCTTTCACCCTTCCTCCAGCGCCACCCCCTCGTCGGCTGCTGCTCTCCTCCTCCGTCTCTCCCTCCCTCGCACATGTCGTACGTCTTTCTCGCTCTCCTCGCTCTCCTCTCCCTCTTGGACTTGCTTCTCTCCCTAGGCAGGCACACGCACACACACACACACACACACAGTGAAAGACAGAGAGAGAGAGAGAAGTGAGAGTGGACCTTGGTCCAGCAATGCTGCATCGACCCTCTTACCCCTTCCAGACCAGAGCCTCGCCCTTGTAGCCTCTTCTGCTCTCTCTCTCTCTCCTGCCTTCCATACTGGCCGCGCCGCGCAGCAGCCCTAATCCCCCATCCCCGAAAATACGTCTCGAGCAGCCCCCGTACCGCGCGCGCGCTCCTGCACAGGCACGCACGAGCAGCACGCACCCACACATACGCACACAGGCACACAGGCGTTTGCGGCCGGCGTATTGATTGCCGAAGGCCTCGCTAGAGAGCGCCACCATTGGCCGACTTAAAAGGCCGCTTTCTACTTCGGGGATGCCTAATTCATCAATTTCGGCCCGATGGATAGTTTTATTTCACCTCCTCCACTCGGACCGATTTACCTCCTCCTGCTATATAACGCCGCGCCGCCTTAGCTGCTTTATACCCCCGAAGCGCTGATGCTGAAAAATTTAGAAATTGATGTTTAGTGAAAATCTTCTTGGTCATCCATTGTTAACTGTGCGGCATGATTGATTGCTTACGTCTCGTCTTTATTAGCGCGGGTATGGTAATTTTTAGTGATTGATAATAGTAATGATGTAGAATTTTTTCATGAATTTTAATATCTAAGATATTTAACTTAGAAATAGAGAAATACTAAATTTGATTAAGAAACCTTTCATCGACAGACTATTTTTCTATAAAGTTCGTATATTGAATGAAAAACTTAATTATTATGTACGGATCTAAAAACGCATCTATTTCATATAATGAAATTCCGTGTGGCCGTAATGAAAAATCAATAAAGATCGACACCGCCTGTAACTAGACTGGCCAAATAGCAGACACGGGTTTGCTCGGCTATATATATTTCGGTGCTCACTTTGCGCATAGCGTTCTGGCTGCGATTAAAGGGCCCCTCGTTCAGTTCTGCAACCAAGCTTGCATGACTCTATCCAATTATCCGCAATTGCCGGAAATACTCGTGTTCGCATTGCTACACATGCGAGCTTCATTGCGCGGGCACACACGAACACACACGTATATATGCGCCTTAGATCCTTTATTTTAACTTCCACTTGTTCGTCCTTCAACCTTTTTGGTTTTCACTCGACATTTATCTCGCTTCTTAAATTTACTTGATTACAACTAAATTTCTAAATTGTAAGGAATTTGTGTAAATTTTGGGATATATTCATGTCTTTTATTTACTTCATCTTCATATTGATTATATATTTTGTTTAAAGAAATAGACTATCTATTCAGTCAAATACCTTATTAGGTTAGATAAATTTTCAACAAGAGTGTAAAAATTTATAGAGATTCATTATACTTTGGAATGAAAAAGTAAATAAAATTGCAAACAGGTTTTCTTTAATATTTCATACTAATAATTCTTTTTAGTTGCTTGTCCAAAATTTGCAAATCAAAAGTGATAAATTCCTGACTACCGATTATTTTAAATCCCTGAATGAAAAGAGTATATCCCAAAATAATATACAAAAATATTTTCTAATTACTAGTTAGCATTCAGAAAGTCATGAAACTTATTTTTACGATAAAAACAGAACTTTTTTTTTATCACACGTAGTTAACACTTATAACGACGTTGAAATTGGCACAAACAGCTAATGTGTTCAATTCTTTTGTTAGCTTCTCCTCTAATTAGCAGAGCCAAAATTGACTCGACGCGCGTGATCGAAAAAATGCGGGAAAAGGTTTCTTCGTATCGATTCAAGGTGAAATTCAAGGTTCCAATTACAATATTTACAACACGAAACATGCACCGAACCAGAAAAAAAGTTAATTATGTTCAGCGAAGAATAAATAATTCTTTTAATCTTATAGGCAACCAAATATTATTTTGACAGAGTTAATTGACACGTGTTATAATTAAAATAATGGTTTTTATCTGTTTCTTCATCCTTCATCTACTTATATTAATGCTTGTTATATATATATACATATTATATATTATATATATTATATACGTATAATTGATATCTAAAATTAAAAATAGAGAATAATATTTTTAAATTTTGAATCATGTATAAAGAGTACTTATAATAACAATAAGATAAAGAGACATGTTGCTCATATCAAAAGCATGATAAATAAACATATTTAGCATTACTTTTATTTCCACGTATTTTTAATATTAAGTAATACTAAATAATAATTAATAAAAGGCAAGCATACAGATATAAATTCAGGACTAGAAGATTTTCGCTTGTATTTTCTGACATCAGGGTTTTACGCCACGCATGAGCCGGACTTCATCCAAATATAAAGCAACATTCAATTTGTTTCGCGAGAACGCGAGGGCAAGCAAAATCGTTTGCCCAGCGCGCCCAGGAGTCCATTCTGCAGATTCAAGACGATAAGAATCACTTGGCTAGTTTTAAAGGCCGATTTTACGAGCAACCCTCGGACGTCGCATACGCGATGGAAACAAAGCGATGTGGATGCCATAACGATCGTTGTTACATCGCTCGTTAAAGGCAGCAATTAGTGCCCAGCGTGTTTAATCGTGTCATAAGAGGCATATAGTCTCTCCTCCTTCTCCCTCGCTCGCGCACTCTCACTCTCTCTCTCTCTCTCCTTTTTATTTCTCTCGAGAGCTGGTACGCGAGCACATCAGAGCGCGCCTAACAGTGGAAGAAATTCCAAAGAGAAAAATGAAATAATTGTGCGGCGAATGCCACGAGAGGGCGAATTGTAATTGAATAAATTAGAGAAAATGGAATAAGAGACAAAGTCGACGATTATGATGAGGAGCTACGCGCGCATGTGTTTTTCATCTCAAAATGATTCATACATTTTGTAATGATCATGTTATTTTGTTATGTATATAATGTTAATGGAATTTGAGCAAAGTAAATTAGAAAATGTCCAAATATTTATGTATTTCTATTGAATGATTGTAGTAATTTACAAATCAATAACAATTACAGAGGAACCCGATGCTTTTATATGTATAACTATATGAATATCGAATACTAAATATTTGCATGATCGTAGATTCAAAGTGTAAAATATATAATCTTTTATATAAACGTGTTTGTCTTAAAATGCAAAGTATGTACAATTAAGTTCAAATTTAAAAATTTTAAAAAGACTGTATAGGTATGCAGCAAGTGTATATGTATGAAGTAGCAGTTCATGCGGGTGACGATAGAGGGCGCCTGTGACTGGAACTACGAATCTTGAAATATTGCTTTTCCCCCAAGCACATGCATCTTTTTAAATCAGGATTCTAAGTGAAGAAAAAAATTTACTTAAATCGAAAAATTATTTTACTCTCCTACATTACAGTTTCACTATTTAAAAACTCGTCTTGTATGTATGAATACAATCTGTATCTTATGTGCGCATGGAAGTAAATATGCGATTATACGGATATGTTAAGTGTTACGTTTTATCCCACTTAATATGTATTTATATACTTTCTAATACTCTTATACAATATTATACAATTCATGTACATATTAACTTTAAAATATTATTACATGTATAAGAACTGAAGAACTTACATAATAGAAAAATACTTTAAGAATTTGACTTGAAAAAAAAAATACTTAATGTACCAATGGAGTAACAGCTTTAGTATCTCGAAAGTATATAGGATTTTAACAATGGCTTACACCGATATTGCCGTCTTTATCAATAGTTGTTCCTATAAAGGTCATATAAAATACAGCGATTCGTGGAAGAGTTCTCAAAGAAAAAAAGAAAAAAAGAAGAAGGAACGGAGAGAAGCAGCAACGGCATCTTAAACTTTCATTACACGATTACGTGCCAAGATTTTCTCCGGATCACGTTTCGAGTTACTCCCTGGCGCAATAATAAACACGGCGCAGGCTAACAAAAAAAGTAATGGTTAAGAGAGCGAGAGCGAGAGCGAGAGCGAGAGAGAGAGAGAGAGAGAGAGCGGAGAGAAAAACAAAGATCCCCCGGTTATAAGGAGGACGCGATGTGGCGCGAGCGAGCGCGTTAAGTTTTGCGCAAAGTTGCCTCGTTCCTCGCCTAATTCGCCTAACAAGCCTAGAGAGAGAGAGAGGAGAGCAGAACGGTGCTATATAGTGCACTGGCTTCGCTTCTCGCGCGCAAAAGTGTACTCCGAGAGCGCCAGAGGACCGATTACGCGCTCGCGCGCGCGGACCTCGCAAAAGGATACTATATATACACAGAGCGGCGCGAGGAGAGAAGATGGCCGAGAGCCGGGAGGCGATCTTCTACTTGGGCGCTGGCCTTCTCGTAAAATTATCCGTAATAAAATTGTGATTTACAGGCGCGTTCTTGGAAATGCCGAACCAAGCGCTCTGCCCTCACTCTCTCTCTCTCTCTCTCTCTCTCTCTCTGTGTGCGAGATGCTGATGGAGCCTTGTCCAGGTGAGCGTGCAGGAGGGCAACAAAAAAAAAAAAGAAAAAAGAAAAGAAACGAGCGTGACGCTAAGTCGCGAATCGGCATCGCGAGGAATAAAATCTTTGCACGTGTATGGGGTGAAATCGATCGATATTATAATACGTCGATTGATAAGCCGTGCACATGCAGGTAGTTTTATACACGAATGTTAATATTCGCCAAATATTATGCTGTCCGTTCTGAAAAACCTGGCTTAAGTATTTGCGGTGTTGAAGCAAAGTAAATTTTTTTGTATACTTTAATATATTTTTTGCTCATGGGATATCCCTGTAAATGTTAAATAGTGTTTCCTGATTTGAGAACCTATATACACAACTTTAAAAATGTAGGAAAGTTAAACATGTTTGCGTCATAAAAGACAATAAAAATTCCTATACGTAAATACTGACAATTGGTAAGCCGAACACACGCGATTATAATAATTTTCCTTTAACACGTACTTTAGATATTATAGCTTTCCGTTCGAATTTGTTAAACCATCGTGTAAAAGGTGAAAATTAGAAAATAATTTTTCACAATTGAACTCTATCTTTAGAGCTGTAATATGTTACAAAACTTACTTTAAATAATCATAATTTATAAAATTGTTTTGCCTACTCTAATTTACCAAGAAGCTTAACATTTTACATGTACAGAAAAATCACATATTCAACAGCAGCAGCGGCAGCAACATCAGCCTTTCGCATGCAAATATTACTATATTCATAAGATGAATGAAAACCATGTACAGAAACGAGAGTCAAAGATAAAGTAAGAGAGGGAGAGTAACAAAAAGGAGAGAAAGGGAGGAAGAAAAAAGAAAATAAAACAGCGAATTTCCTGAGAGACGCGAAAAAAGTGGAGCCCTCGCGCGCGCGCGACACCCGCGAGTCATAAAACGAAACTAAAACTGGGGTCGGAGTTGTACCACCACCGCACGACTTTTTCGTGCCGCGTACGCAATTTCCTTTTTGAGCCCATCTCGAACTCCCACAACACTTATGCTAATAAGCAGATCTCCTTTTTAAGGCATCTCCAAATTTTGTTTTTTACGATACAGGTCAACGTTAGCTCGTAAAATAAAAATTAAGAATTTGACATGCATAAAACGTACTCGTATATATACCGCCACTCAATTCATACTTTGAAATGCATGAGATTCATTTTGTTGAAATGCAAAAGTAACAGTTGTTATGGAAAAGAAATAACTTTGCAAATAAGTATTATTCTTTTCTTAATTTTAAAATATCAAAATAGCGCTCAAACCATTCAGGTATACGAAATAAAATTTTTAAAAACGGTACTTATCATTTTTGCTTTCTTATAAAGAAGGCATCGTGATAGTGAAAAAAAAGTTTCGACGTAACATTATAAAAGTATGTTTTGAACATCAAGGAGTCATATATATATGCTTTTTATAAAAAATGTTTGTGTAAGGATACATGTATATCTCACACATCATATCTCTGGAACTATTGCACCAATCTTGAAATTGGTTCAAAATTCTAGTTTTCTTTCAACGCTTAATCGAAAGAAAGAATGATAATTTATTTAAATTCGATATTTGAAAATTGTGTTTTTTTTAATCTTCATTATTTAAATTCACATTTTAATATTATAATTCACAAAAAATCTAATTCTATTAAAAATAAGATTCTTTGGGTTTGTCAGTGACACATATTATTAAGTAAATACGCTATAATATAATTAGGACGAATAAAATTATTCAATATCAATGGACAATGGTTATTTAGTGGAAATTTATCTGTATAGCTTTTTTAAATAAGTATAAATCGTGAATAAACAAAAAATAAAAAATTCCATTATTTTGACTATGGTAGTAGTGGCAGGTAGTTGTACTACCTTAAGAGTACAAAGTTTCAAACTTTAATGAACAGAGACAAATAATAATCAATTATCCGTCTAGTCAATATCTTCTTCCCCGTCGAAAGAGTTTCTCGCCAGTCGCTGTATTTCATTTAACCGCGCAAATCGCGGATAGCCGCTTCTCTGTCTTCGTATCAGCGGAATTTCATCAAAGTCATTCTGCAGTTCGGGCAGAAGTTCTGGAAAAAACTCTCGTATTTGTTCTATGTGGGATCTGATGAAATTAGCTCTCATCGATATCAGGTTGGCTCCAGCTGGTGGAGGGCCTAGCTGTCGTGCCACTGGCGCTGGAAGCGCTGCTTGTCGCCTTGCTAATTCTAGCAACGCTAAATGTCCTACCCTCGGTAACCGTCCTGCCATTGATCGTCGTTGTGTTTCTTCTCGTCTTGGTACTGGGGCTGGCATCTGAAAATGCAAGCATATAACTTATTAATATATTTAAAATACACAATTTTTCATAAATATGAATCCACATCTTATTGTTTCCTTATAAAGGAAGCTTCGCAATCATGAAATAGTACATTACTCTACAAGAGTTTGCCGTCCGAGTGAAGTGAAACCGCCCCACCCCCCTTCCGCCCGTAAAAACGGAGTTGAAAATAAATAAAAAATGTTATAAAAAGTTTTTGTTGTTACGCCCTCAAGGTCTTGACCAGACTGTGCTCATTTCAATGATATATTAACAAATGTCGAGGCACCACTGTTTACTTACATGCAATGTAGCAAATCGTAAGGTAGCACAAAAGTAGAAATTAAATAATATTAAGAACAAAGTTAGATAGTATATAAGTAAATTAATACAATAGTATATAATATAAATTATTTTAATATTAATATTCTATAGTCAAATATAATCAACATTTTATGTACGGTTCAATTGGTTGTTATGTCGTTGAATATTCTAAGTATTTACTTTTCCACACTCCGTGCGCATACACGTGCAAAATCGGCCTTTGCACAAATTGTATGGCAAAATATTATACACAACACGTGCACTCAGGTTATCTCAACTCGTGTGAGCAAAGCGAGTCGATACCCTCGTCGATATAATCTCCTTCGCCGACTAGTTGTGTAATGTACTATTCCTGTACACGTGCGGTAATATGGCACTTTGCGCATGCCGTTAGAAAAATTTTGCTTACGCAAATGGATACGCAGAATGTAAGTCAGTGTTTTGTTCCTATATAATGTGAAATGATACAAATGTTAGTGTCAAGCAAAGAAAATAGTCCTTCCCGGTGCACTACTTGGGTGCTGAAACCCTGAAAGAAGTGAGCCCCGAAGGTATTTAGGCATTTCATTAATCCAATGCCAATCCTAAATTAATATAAAACTTGGGTATCTTAAAAAATTTGAATATGCAAAACTATCGCTACACGCAGCAGTAATTCAAAGATAGAGTGGAATTTAACGATCGTCTCAATTTTCATTACTTTTCGATTAAAAACAGCTTTGTTACATTTCATACTTTTGATAGCTTTTTGTCTAATATACTCTACTAGATTACACTGATTTGATAATTAATATCTATTATAAACATAAGGAAATATTATTTTTTACATAAAAAATTAAATATAGATGTAACACACGATGAATTATTGCACATTCAGAATCCCAATAACCGTCCAAATCAAGTAAAACGAAGTTTGAAAAATTTACAAAAATACAATCTAAAGTATTGCATAAAAGAAAATAGCATGAAAGGCCGATTCGCGAATGAGAATTTCCGAATATACGAGGATGGATCTTGAGGCTTTGGCGCAAATCAAAATTATTCAAAGGGCCCAGTTATAATAAAGAAAGGCGCGTGCAGTATTTCAATACGCGGTGAATATCACATGTGCCGAAATACGGGCGGAGGGATATACGTATAGGTGAACGCGAAAAAGTCAAGAAGATACGAGGACGTCGGCTCAGTTCGGCTCCTCTCTCTCCTTGCTTTACTTCCTACTAAAAAATTCAATCTACCAAAAGTTTATGTTTTATATGCGCACGCAGGCGCAGTGGCACACGGAGAGCGCGCGACTGCCAGATAGTCGGAGAGCGAGGAGAGAGAGAGAGAGGAGGGTATATAAGAATATTAGAAACGGACGCGTTTTATTGGGAATTTTACGGCCGAAAGCGCCCAGCCTACTCCCGCGCCTTCTAAAATCACATTCAAGCGAGAGAGCGCGGCCTTTTTCGAAAGGCGCGCGCCTCGAGTAGTAAGGAGTATAAGCGATAAATTCATCGATTCCTATAAAAAGTATTAATTTTTTGAAACAAGTTTCGTTCTTATACATCGGCAACCGAAAGCACCGTAAATAATAAACCTTGGCAGTTTTATGTTGTTGTAAACTCGAACGAATTTATAATGAAATTTCCCAATGTACGGAATACGCGAGATAAGAAAGCTTATTAAAGTTTCAATTTTATCAATGATATGGAAATTACAGATTACCAAGGAATACGGACACCCATCGTTTTTGCTTTCCTGAAGTACAGTAGTCTCGAAAGATATAGTTATGGCTTTATGCTGAGAGGTAATAAAACATGGAACGCCGGTAACCTTTCAACATCCCATAGATGCTATGAAGCAATCAGTGTTAAATAAAGATCTATCGAAAAAAACTTCTCTATCATTTTAGGTAACGTATTTTTATGTAGCGTATATAATTACAAATATAATTCTTTTAATAATCGTATAGTAATCGTTGTCAATTGCGAAAAAACTTATCGATTTATAATATGAACTAAGATAGAATAATGTTTGTTATTGACACATCCTAAAATCTTTAAGTAGAATAAAAATTATGAAAATAATGTTAATAAACAGTAAACGTTTGCACTTTTTTCCATAAATTATTTTCTAATCTTTACAAAAAATTTAATCTGTAATCTTTTTAGAGAAATAATTGAGACCGAGCTTTAAGAAATCACCTGGTTTCAGAAGTCAATTTTAATTTTTAACTCAAGAAAAAGTGCTATTTCATAGTAAACAATATTGTAGTAGAATCTGTATGACAGTAAACTAATACATTTTTATATGAAAATATTTTTATATGTCATTTTTCCTGAACATAAGTTACACATTCTGATCAAGTTATACATCTAGTTTCCCGTAATCTACTGAAAAGTTTCTCTGATGTTTTTCAACCGCACGATTTTAACTTTCAAATAACTTTTAAATGGTTTAAAGTGCAGTTATTGTACATAATTCTTAAAAGATATTTTTACAAGAACTATAATGAGCAGCGCTTATATTTTAAATCAAACTCAATATTATATCACATTATCAAAAGTTTTTAAATAAATTTTCATCTAGTAGTTGATACTTTTCATTACTGAAGTTTTAAATGAAAAGAGGATTCTGATGAGATTGGAATACAATGAAGTGTTTAGAGTAACTTAAAAAGCCAACTAAATTAACTTATGAATGAAATTAAAAAAAACTTATAGCATTTACTTGAAAGTAGAGAAAAGGTTTTTATGAAGTACTCCTTTTTTAAAACCTTTCCCGCCAAATAAGAAGTGTAAATTTTTATTTAAATTATGCCTTTTCCTACACTAAAAGACGATACAAGTTTTATAGGCTTACCTTGAAATTTTAATAGAGGGCAGCGATGTGGTCCACCTTTAATACCTAACGCATTACTAAAAAGATTCTCTTAAAAATTCATTTACTGGTAGTTTACTTGTTATGCATAATATAATATAATATATAATATCCTCTTTTGTTATTATCAATAGTATAAATTAAACGTCTGGTATTTATGGATTTTTTTATTTCTTTTTCTTACTTTGTACGTCAATCTTCAATCGCGGTTCTGATCTATCGATAGTAAGTAATAGGTATGTATACAGTTAAAATAAAGTTAAATAATGTTTTAATTAAAATACAGCCAAAAAGTAAAAATATATTTTCAATAGTGCATAAATTAAAAGTATTACATAAAAAAAATATCGACATTATGAATTTATATTTTCATAACATTTTATTCGTGTAATTTAAAATCATTACTTGAACCGTTAATAGAAGTGAAAAATATAGTAAAAAAAAGATATACAACACGGACAAATTATTTTTTGTCCGTATTATATTATTTTGTTTGCAATTTTTTCTTATTTATAAAAATAGATACTTCAAAACTAATAATTAATATAAAGTTTACTACTGTGGTCAAAAGATTTATTCATTTAGAAATTATATTTTGGAAATTTTACGACAGCAGTCCAATTTAAAAATTTTATGTAAAAATAAAGTAGTAGATTGAGACATGAAATTAATTTACTTTTAACACTAAGATTGTTGAAAATATCTTTAATTATGTTGAATATTTAGAATAGTTTTTATTTTTTTTACATACATAAATATAACATTGAAGAATTGCTTCTTATAAAGCTATTTGAATTAATGTGTGAATTATTTTTTCTCTTTCACATTATTTCTTACATTTCATTAATTTCATTATGTATTTGATAAATGAATAGACAAATAAAAAAAGATTAATAATATGTATTCCTGTAATTATGAACTTAATTTTTTTTGTCAACGATTTGAAAAAATAATTCATTTTTAAAATATTAAAATACTATTCATTATTGGACATCTCATTATTAGAAGTACGACATTTTTATCTTTAAGTTTCAATTGTCTTCTCTTTTTTTCATTGTTTGTTTCTTCCATCAAAAACAGGATTAGGAATCAATGGGTATGTTTGAGTAATCGATAATTTTTCAATACTTGAAATATACGAAAATTTATTTACATAGAAACATTAATATATAATACGTATTTATTATAATAGATCAACTGATGCGTTTATGCTTTAATATTTTCAGGCAACGGGTCTCGTGTCACGAAAATATTGTCGCCAAGTCCAGCACTCTTAGCCGCTCGAAGCGATAAGCGTGCGGATCAATTTCAAAACAATATTAACGCATATCATATGGGACTGATGCACTATTATATCGCAAGAAATTAAAACGCTCAAATAAACTTTAGTAAATTCTGGCAAACCGTTTTTCGCTCTTCAAGAAACTGAATAAATCCTTTCGCTTCTTTCCCATTCTTTAAATCATTCTCACAAGCTCACTTTCTTTCATAAATATTAGTTTTCTTTTATATTAATCAGCCGCGACGCTTCTATCGTGATTTCATTTCGTAGTACCATTCATTACAATATTTACAGATAACGTACAACTTAAAAAATTAAACTTCAAGGCTACATATCGCTATACGATCATAAGAAAAATATGTTTTCACTTCGTATCGAGCATCAACGAATTAATTTTTCGCTCAACCTTTAATATTTATACGATTGATTACACTTTTAATCTGCCAATTGCACTAATTTCTTAAAATTCGCTTTTTCTTTTCTAATTTGTCTACAATTTCGTCGAATTTAATCATTTTGCTAAACAAGATTCGCGAATCTTGATAGAATTCTCTAGTGTCGATTATTTAAAAATAAAAAGGAAAAATAAACAATGGCAGCAGTATAAATTTTCTTCCTATATTAATTCTTTTTTTTTGCTCTTGGAACAAAAAAGTTCGCACTTCGTAAGCTCATCTTTATAATCCAATTATATTCGATTCGTTTTTTTTTTTAATTAAATTAAGCGCACGAAAGGCCCGTTCCACGATAAATATCTAAGTGAAACAGATTCGTTACACGAACATGGTCATGCTCCAATTCTCTCTCTCTCTCTCTCTTTTTTTGATATATTTTCTTTGTTTTCCATTTTTTTTTAATTAGTGACAATAATTTGTATTGTCGTTATAGTAATAGCAAAAATCGCTTCCAAAAATGTGTGCGAAGGCAAAGTACATCAGCCGTTCAAAATGTTTTTGTTTTTTTTTCTTCCATTTGTAACCATTGAAAAAGCTTTGACGAAACAAATCCTCGTTTTGTTTTCAGAATTTATATAGTATGCATTCATTTATCGACTATTTTAATTCGTCTACAAAGTATTACTCGTTATAATGAGAAGAACAGAAAAAAAGGTAATAAGAGAAAAAAAATGGCATAAACGAGATCGCAGTTATCGACAGTACACTTTGCACGGCTCGCGCGAGCCTCTGCAGTCGGTATTGCCATAAGAACTTAAATAATCACACATCGAGTCCACATAAGTTTTGCAGTTACTTCGGTACAATAATTGGTATAAACTGCTTACGGTTGTGTTTTATCTTTATGTTCAACATCTCTCTCATCGTTCGAGACCGAGGTATGACGAAACAAGCTAATATAATTATTATTCTTTACTGAAAGAAGCTCTCTAAAATTCAATAAGCTTTTTCTCGATCGTTTATATATTCCTTGTCGCTCCTTAAATAGAAACGCCATATACGAGATTCACGCGAAAAATAATAATACATATCAATGCGCAAACACGTATACGCGTAAAACTGTTGATTTTGCGTGGGTCCGTAACGTGTATATATATATATGTATATATATACATCGTCGTACAGCTAATACAAAGTCGTCACGTGTAAATGTATATAAAGCACCTTCGTTATAAAAGAGTGTATATTTTGTATCATTCCTTGTTATTTTTTAAAAATTTTTCTAATAAAATTGTTGCATATTTCCTCGTTTGTTTTTTTCTCTCTTCAATATAAACGTGTAAAAGTAGCAATTCGGAGGCTATCGATATATCCGACGAACGTGATCTCGTTCGATCATTTCCGAGGTATAAGCGATATACCTACGCGTCTAGCAAATGGTGTCCCGAGACTTTTGTACAAGACTCGAAACTGCAAAAAGTGACCGTAGAAAACCGTAAAAACGTCCATCTCGAAAAACACTGTAAAAAGTCGTCTGAATTGTTCGATGCATTCGCGAAGTTGACAAATGGTACAAAAAACATGCGCGATCAATCATCATCATCATCATCATCATCGTCGTCGTCGTCGTTTAACCGTCATCCGTGAAAAATTCCATCGCTTCGGCAAAAAGGAAAAAAAAGGAGTTCGAAAATTGCTTCACACGCATACATGCCAGTTCGTTATTGTGCGTGTTTTTTCCCCCCCCAACAACAACTCCTCGATTACACCGATCTATATACGCTGCACGGCAGTGTCGTGTTTCCTCCTCTACATCTCGCGTAAATTAATTCTATACATATAGAGAAATCGCTCGCAAAGTATAACATATATATATGAATATCGTTTTGCCTCGAGTGTCCCCGGAAGAAAGGTTATTTTTCATGCCAACAAAGATCTTCGCGTCCGCCGACGCCGCCATCAGTTCCCGTCAGTCTTTCCAGCAAATGCATAGACAGCAATACCATCTGCTCTCGGGATGGGCCTGGATCGTCTGCTGTGGTCAGTGCATCGCCCTCGTGGTCAGTTGGGTAGTCTCGGCTCTCTTTGGCGGCGGGGGCGGTGGCCTCCTCTTGCTCGCGATGGCCGAGGCTATGATGCTCCGATTCTCCTCGGTGAACCTGACGCTGCCCTGTCTCGAGGGACTGTTGCCCAAGTTGGCGGCGTTGTTGTTGTTGTTGTTACCGGCGGCGACGGCGGCGGCGGCAGCGGCGGCTATGTACTCGGCCGGTGCGTTCGGATCCTGCGCGTACACGTTCTCGTAGAGATTGTCCGAGCCGTAGTGCTCCTGCACCCAGTTGGAGACGTTGGTCTCGCGGTAGTCGGCGATCGCGGGCGGTGGATCCCGAAAGCCAAGGACCTCGTGGGGCGTCGTCGTCGAGTCGAGCTTGCACTTCTGGGCTACCTGCCACTTCTTCCTCATGACTCGCTGCAGGTCCTTGAGGAAGTCCCCGGGTGGCGCCTGGTCGGAGGCAGCGAGCTTCTTGGGCGAGGTGAGCCTGGTGCTGTCGGACCTACGCGGTGGCATGGGCTTCCTCTGGGGCAGAGCCGGACTGCCGGGCTCCTGCTGCGGTGGCAGGTTGAAGGTGATCTTCTTGGCGGTGCCGGTCTTGGAGGCCTTGGGCGACATGGGTGGCTCCTGTATGGTGACGCGCCGCTGGGGCTGGGGACTCGAGGCTGCCTTGAGCTCGGCCAGATAGGGCGGTGTGGCGTAGTGGCTGGTGCTCTGCTTCAGAGCGCTCCTCCTCACCGTGTCCATGTTCGGATTGGGCTTGATCACCGGCGAGCCGTTGCTCTGCGGCTGTTGTTGCTGCTGCTGCTGCTGCTGCAGCTGGGGCTGGGTCTGCTGGGGCTGGGGCTGCTGGGGCTGCTGGGGCTGCTGGGGCAGCTGGTGGCCAGCGTAGATGGGCTCGGACAGCTTGGAGTTCTGTCGGATCAGCTGTGGGGCCGGGGGTAAGTTGCAGGCCATCTGCGATCCGTACGCAGGCGGGGGTATGAAGGGCGGTGGCTGTTGGGCAATGAGGATGTTGGGCGAGCTCGGGGCGTAAGTAGGCGTGCTGGCGTTCGAGCCCGGGTACGAGTTGTGGGGCGAGGAGTTCTGGGAGCCGTTGAGGCCGTTGTTGAGACTCGTGGCGTACATTTGGAGATTGTTGGCGATGAGCGAGGGCCTCTGGTTGCTGACGTGGGTTGGCGTGCCGTCGGGCGAGAGGGAGTTCGTAGGAGTGTTGGAGGAAGTCTGTTTGGGTTTGGCACGACGAATGGTACCGGTCTCCCCGACCAGGGGACTCGGTGGCGGTGGTAGAGACGCGAGGCTCAGGGACGAGCCGCTGAGATCGGGCGAGTGGCAGATCGGTAGTTCGCCCGGAGCTGGTGGCGGTGGAAGCGAGTCGAGGGAGAGATTCGATCTGAACATCTCGGGTGGTGGCGGCGGCAGTGGCTCGCCGTCCGACTCGATCTCTTCATTGAGGCGCGACGGCGATGGCGGTGGTGGTGGCAGAGAGGTTATCGAGTCCATCTGCAAAGGGAAAATGAATTTTTAGCAAACTGCACACATGCGTAAAGGCCATATATATACAATATACGATTCAACAATTAAACGTTCAGCGTACAAATTTTCTATGAAGACATTCGCTATACCTACCTCCTGTACACGTAAAATTAAATTGCTACGTTGCAATTTACATCTATGTGTTTCTTTGTACAGATTCATAACACAGACAGACACAAACTAAACTAACGACAAGTATACAGATATCATCTAAGGAAACAGGTTTACCATACTCGTGATTACCATTCAAACTCGTCGCAAGTATAAACGATTCAACTCGCAAACTAATCACTATTCATATACACACTACATACTTAAGTCAAGCAACTAACCATGCAAGGCTGTATCGGACTAGTCGGTGATTTCAGTTCTTGGCTCTCTGTACGATTATAATTCATTGGACTGGCGCGCTCTCTAACTGGGGTACCAGGGGGTACTGGGCTAACCGGTGTGGCATTCCCGGATCTATGGTGTCTCTTGAGGGTACCAGAACCGTCTGAATCCGTACCGCTTCTCCTGCGACTGTGTCGGCGTGTCAGTGTACCGGAACCCGAGCTCGTGGGCGACGGACAGTCCGGCTCGTCTCGCACCGTCTCGCCGACTTCCTTCAATTGGCGCGTGATCGAGGTCAGGGGAAGTTTTGGATTCATGGACGGCTTCCTCTTAATGGTGCCCGTGGGAAATTCTCCGCATTCAAAAGCCACCTGCAAGTTTACCAGTTTCGGTATAATCTACCCTTACAGACAAAAGAAGACTTCCCTCTCTGATCGAGAAGGAGGAATTTATGGAAACTTACCTCGCAACTACTGGGAGCGCCATCGGATAGGCATCCACTGGAGCTGGAGCTACTGGCCCGGCTCAATCTTCCATCGCTGTTGTAGCTCTGCCGTTGGTCCGCGCTATTGTAGCTCTGTCTCTGTACGGCAGACTCGTAATGCCTGTTGTTGGCATTGGCGCTACTCGTGAGGGTGGGCTGCATATCGCCATTGTGCCTCGTGCACTCGTTGAACTGTCTGACATTGTCGTTGGCCGTATTGTATTGGGTCTGTATGGCCGGGGTCGTGGCGATCGAGCTGACCGAGCAGGATCTAGCGTGGGCCAACAGATCGAGATCCTCCTGGGCTAGCTCGTCCACCAGTGTCCTGTAGTTCTCCATTATCTTGGCGCCGTATTTGGCCACGCGGATACCGACCATCCAGCGCTCGAGAGCTCCGTTGTCCTCGGCGCACAGGAATTTGATGTACTTGGTGGATTTGGCTTGCTGCAAGCGTGGATGTTTGATGGCAAAGCAGTAGTCGGTTGGCGCCTTGTACTTCTTCTTCCAGCCGATGCCGTAGTAGACCTGGTTCACGTCGAACGTGGCCAGACAGACGAGGTCGCGTGCCGTGCGTGCCTTTTCCTTTGGCCAATAGTATAGGCCGGAGGCGCGTAGGATGAAGTGGTAGCGCTTCCAGCCCTTTTTACTGTCCGACTTTAGGTATAGGGGGCCTTCCACCTGTAAACGAGTAGCGTTATTATTAGATGACAGTTACAAAGATATTCTACGCCTTTTTTAACCCTACGTTTTGGAAACCGAATTTGTCAAAACATAAAGATTTAGCTTTGATTTTTAAACTCATTGCTAGAATTGACATTTCTTAATATGATAATAATTCAAAATATTAATTATATATTTTATTTCATATATAATATTAATTATAATATTAATAATAATGTAAATATATAATATCCATTATATATCATTCAAAAAATGTAAATTGCATATCATTCAAAAAAATGTCATATTTTGTTTTCTCAAAGAATCTACAAAACTTGAACGGTTCAACGGAAACAATATAAATATTGGATGAGAAGCTGAATAAAGCAGTACCTCTGGGACGCCAGCGTTGCTGCTCGAGAAAAACTCCTCGAGCAGAATGTTCCGTGAGTGATCGTCGTACTCTCCGCTGCCGCGATCTGATGGACCCAAGAAAAACCTCTCGGGTGTAAAAAACAGTTGTGTCTTATCAGGCCTCTCCACGAAGAGCAATTTGTTTTTCGAGTCGCGAGTCCAGAGCAAGAGATTTTCCACCAGCAGCTCGTGATCCTCGTATACTCTCTCTGTTGGGTGGGGAAAAAAAGGTGAGACGATGTTCCAATGAATTTTACACGATTCAGCAAGGTAAAATTATAAAACCAAATGACTTTGAACGTGATTGACTTGAAATGAATTTCTTTCGACTGACTCCATTATACACTCTGAAAATGCATAAAGTCGTGGAAAGCTAAGAAAGGAGTGTCTTACCCATAAATAGGTCGGGCAGATGCTCGACAACGGCCCATTTCGGATCCATCGGCACATGATTCTTATCGGCGAGCAATCTGCATACGTGAGCTACGCTCATGTTCTCGTCGACGAGGAGGCTCTTGCCGCTACCGTCGAGGGTGAACACCTTAATGAAGAGCTTCTGAACACTGGCCTCCCGCATCTTCTCCAGTGCAAGCCGTATCTTCTCCGCTTTCGCGCGACTCGCAGCATCTGCATTTCGAAATTAATAGTCAAATCACATTGTTCAATTATATTGACAGCGTATGGCTTCATCGTCGTGATCGAATCATGGTATTAATTATCAATTAACTTTATCGATGCATCAATCGATCGAAAGTGTAATTAACCAACGGAATCCAAGTATACGGTCGTAATCGATATTAATTCACTATTTAATCAAGCGCATTTAATAAGACCAACAAGAACAACCAAAGAAACTCCAACTTTTTTCACCATCATCAGCGCGAGAGCAAAAAGAATCGCGCCTCGTAATGGGCGTTTTTAACGAAGACAATAAAAGCGAGCAGGCGTGTGTTCGCAGCGGAACGAACTATACGCGAGAGACGTGGCTTATCGCGAATGTCACCGCCGGGGGAGGAAGGATGGCGAAGGCAAATATACACACCCATGAGTTGGTGGGGCTGCTGCTGCGGGGCTGTGTGAATAGCGGTCTGGGGTGGCTTGTGGCCGGAGCCGCTGCTGCTCGCCGAACTTTCGCTCGACAGCATCGACACCGTGTCGGAGAAGGCACTATCGTTGTCCGGACTCTCTGTGCGCATTCCTGAGCAATGAAGACCAAAATGTTATACGATTAAATGTCGCCGTCTTTGTGCAGCATATAAAGTTGTAAGATGTTGAATATATCGTGGTTGGAATATATTCTAGAATATTTATAAAAAGAACTTCTGCAGGAGCTGCAAGTAGGTGTATATTATACCTTCTTTGTTGCCGATGTCTGTATTCTCGCCCGATGTGATCCTTCCATTCGTTGGTCTGTTTTGTCTCTGATTATCGGAACTGGGTGTAGCCGCGATGTCGTTCTCGCACCTCTGCTCCAGGGCGCAGAGCTCGCCGAGGATCGCGTCCAGATCGACATCTTGTGAATCTGTAACGATAAAAAAGAGTTTTCATAAGTTTGCGTTCCTTAAATATTCATTTTTAAAATTGAAATTATATAAATGTTCTATTGAAAACATATAGATTTAACGGAAAGAGTTTTGGAAGTATAACGCATTAATTTAGGAATAAAAGGGCAAAGAGCGAGCTATCCAAAAAAAAAATTTTCAATACGCAAAGTCTAATCAAGAGGTGCACACTCCAAACGTGACGCGGCAATAAAAGAAGAAACGCATTTAATTTCGGACGGATCGAAATGACAGATAGTCGAAAATTGCGTGTCAAAGGTGACAATTTAACGGGGGCGTTTGAAGTTCTTCGGACACCGATCGTACCAGCAGAGGGACATGCACCGAGCGAATAACCAATTTTTTTTTGTTAATTTCGTCTGGGGAGTTTTATTAAAAAGTGCGTCTGGATACGTCTGCTGATAGCAGATTCATTCGACTCTGCTCAAATTCATATATATATTTTACATACAAATCACGTTTTTATGTAAAATTATTATTTTTCAGCTATATAAATGCCTACGTTTATATCGTGTCAGTTACTTTGTGTTGTGCAGACAGGTAACGAGTTTTCCCAATACCGAGAAATACTTATCAAAACGTAATGCGCATAAAATTAGTTTAAAAATAAATGCTTTATCGACGCAATTTGCTTGCTCGTAGCTTAATAATATTGCATATGAAAATCTTGAACTTTTCGAATATACGTTAACAAGTATAAGACTTGGCTTATGTAGTGAGACATTGAACTCTAATAGGTGATGAAATAAAAAGAGAGTAAAGCAAGTTTTCATCCAGCAGTCTATCTCCTCACGCAATCGAAAACCAAACAAAGAATAAATCGAATTTTCTCAACGGACAAAAAGTAAAATGTATAAAAACGAAAGGACTGTACGAAGCCCTTGTAAAAACGAAGCAAGCTCTATATATATACACTCGCCTCCCAAAAGTTACCTCAAAAGACGCTTTCATCGAAGTATTACGCAAGCACGCGATAGGACATACACATCGAGCGGGAAAACCCCGCAGCTTCAACGCCGCTACATTATAAAGCGACCCACTGTATATACTCTCTCCCTCTCTCTCTCTTCCTCTCTGCAAGCTCGCACACACACACACACACACACACACACCAAAAGCCACTCGAGCGCGCGAACAACTCGTCTCGTCTCGTAGCTCGGACCTCGAGACCGGCTGAAGCTGTGCTGCTCGTTCGGCCGAGCTTTACATAATTTAATTACTCGCAGCTAGTCCCTTTCGCGCTCGCGTTAACTGCAATCAAGCCTCGGCGCCGGTAGCGGCGGCGACGCGCGTCCAAATCGATTTTACCGATATAGACGCCGCCGCACGCAAAAAAAGAACGAGAGAAAGAAAGAGAGAGTGGATTGGGCAAAAGGACAAAGGAATAATGTGTCCTATCGACCGTTGGCTTCGCAGACGCAGACGTACTTGTATATACGCGCTGAAGCAATAGCAGATGATGAGAAGGAGGGACTGCGGAGTTTCGGAAGGAAGTGAAAGTAAATACGCACGGCTGCTGGGGTGCAGTGTAGTCTGTGTAGCTCCGCGAGGATAATGAGAAAAAGGTTCGGACGAAGGACAAAGAGCGATAATGGCAAATTAATGGAATGCTTAATGAATTGCGTATAGTGCGCGGCCAGGATGGCTGGGCTGTTGCTCATAGTATAGCAGTCATACCGTTTACCAAAGCGCCTGGAAACTAGAATTACTAATTATCTATCAACCTTTTTCACCAATTAATAACCGTTGTAATATTATACCGGTTTAAAAGTAGTAGTTGTAAACACTAAATCTGCATAATGTCCTATTTGCATATCACCCATTTTAAATATACACCCCCGAGTACACATCTCGTCGCGCATGAATAAAGTAGCAAAGCGCTCTGGCGTCGGCAGAGCTATACGAGCAAAAGATAGTAAAAATAGCCATGACATAGTGAGCGCGAGATAAAGGGGGTCAAGAGAGAAAAAAGGTGTGCGCGGTGGCAAGGGAAGTTTGCACCCTCTCTCGGATTAAAAAGGTGTACGTGGTATAATGTGACGAGGGTCAGTCTGTCGTAAATAATACCAGCGACTCACGCTATATCCTGGTATAATATAGCTGTGAAACCACGCGCCGCGCGCGGAGGTGGCGCGAGCTACCCACCGCGGAGGGATAATCAAGGAAATTAGTCGCGCGATCACGGCAGGAATAGGTGGGGTATATTGCATCCGCGGCTGATTTCCGATATTTCGATTTGCGGCCTATGGGCTCTGCGAGCAAGCGCGGGGGAAGTGCCTTCGGAAACGCGAGCCGGTAATTAAATTGGAATCGCGCCGGTTGACTCTCTCTCTCTCTCTCTCTCTCTCTCTCTCTCTCTCTCTCTCTCTTATATATACGTATACTGTATATTCGGTGCGACCCGAAACTGCTTGCTTCGCGCGCGGTGTGTATATGATACACCGGATGACGCGCGAGGATACTGGTGTTATCCGCGATGAAATTTAAGTTCGGTGTTTAGGTCGCACCTGCAGTTCATGCGTTATTAATAATAAAAGATTGGATTGTAATTGTTTACACCGCGATTTCTAGTTCCAGCAGAACGTTAAATAAAGCCGTGCTCGATGTAAATGAATCTTGTCCTTTCTGCGACGATGAAAATATATATTAACACTGTATTATCGGATAAAGGAAGCCTTGTATTCCGCGCACGCGAACTCCCTATAAAGTAGCCAGTAAAGTAAGATAAACTACCTAATAGCGAATTTTAAAAGGAATCGTTCATCCGGCCGCGACTCCGAGCTAAGAAGATTGCAGTCCGTACCTTCGTCATCGCGCGATCTTCGTTGTCCGCCGTTTTTTCAACGATGAAAACCGGACGATTTTCGCATCAGCGTATCAGGAAAATCGGACGATTATAATCCCCTGGATATTTTTGACATTGAGTCAAAACGGAATATATTATCGTCTAGTGCGAAAGCTTTGCTGGCTGCCGGGATTTTATTAACTCGAAGACGCAGCTCGTGCACGCGAGACTCGTTGCTTCCCTACGTATATTGGCGAGCGAGCAATTGCATCTTAACATCATCGTGCCAAAGATAATTGGATTAAGAAAATAAGTACCGTGACCTGGCTACGTATACGAATGTTTTAATTGCGGTTTTTGACTGAACTTTCTTAAGGCGTAATAAATTATACACGCATACTTTACATTAGCTTCCTAATTGAATTCTCAACATCCTAAACTGTTGTAAATTTGTCACATTGTACACATGTGCAGCAACTGTTGTTGAAAATGTCTTTGTGATTTTCAAATAAAAGAAATGAGTGTTATAATGTTTGTACTGTAAAGACTTAATATTCTGCTTTCGTTGTTGTGAAATGAGCGAAAATTTAAGCGGTTGCGGACAAGTCCATAAAAGGCTACGCTTTATAATGATTTTACATAATGATTCATTTATTTATCAATTTCAAGCTTTTTTAGTCGCACATTTTAGTTCTACAGCTGTACGGCTGTTTACTCTAATATAACAATTTCGAGAAACTCAAACATTATATGTTTTCTTTTTTCTTTTCGTGATTGCGTCATTACAACTTTCATTCCAATATTGTATAAAATTGACTGCGATAAAATTAACATTAACAGTAAAATACATATTTCGAAGAATTAAGCGTCTTAAAAATCCGTTTTAATTAAAAATTCAGGTTTATTATTCTACGAAACGGTCGCGAAATCTTTAACAAAAAATCCATAGTGTCCATCTTCGGTAGGAAAGGGTTGCGGTAATTCCATTGTAAAGGCAAAATGCTCGTTAGAGCGTTAAAAGAGTTACGTTATAATTGCGTTGTCAGATGAAAATGTACAGTTCAAGTCCCATTAAAGTATTACTCAGATATTTTACGTTCTATCGGCAGTATTTAGCCAAAGTATCTAAGTCATTAAGTATTTCTCGAGGCATCACTTAAAAATATTAATAGCGTCTACCCACGATAAAGTAAAAAAGAAACCACAGATTTTCAATCGATCACTCCGAATTAGTATCCTTTCTTCTTAACAAACAAAAAGGAGTAATTAAATACCAATTCTCTCGCAAATCACTCAAAACGTAATTTCCTTTCCTCGCTAAAGCGAAATGATCCCCCCACCCGGAGAGATTTCAATACTCACTGATGAAGTCGTCAGTTTATGGTAAAGATGATTTTGCTTATTCCTATACAAGTACCGAAGGCAATTTCTCGGCATTACGCTTAGAAATTTTCAGCAAAGTGAAAATTGAGCGTACTACGGCAAAACAAAACGACTCCAACTCTCGCAGCAAGAAATTCCGCAGTCGCGCACGAAGAGAGGACGCAAAGCACAAAAAGTCGCCGTGTATATATACGGCCATTAAACTCCCTTTCGAAAACTTAAGCGTACAGATTAAATCGAGAGCCCTGGCCCTAACGGCTGCGCGACTCACAGAGAAAGGGAAGGACGAGAGCCAAAGAGCGCGATGGGGGGTGGGTCGTTATATTCAAGCCCGAAATTATTAATTTCCCAGGAGAGATAAAAGGCGGCGCGGGCAGGGAGGAGACGTAGTCTAGTCGTCGAAATCGCATTTTCCGGGCTCTCTGGCAAACGCGGCTAGCGCCGAGTCTGGCGAAACGAGAACACGCGGCGGTGACGAGGCTCGGATGGAATGCGAGATAACTCGCTGGAATGATCCCCGGCCGGCACGGCGCGCGACTCTCTCGACTTAGTCGGACGTACATAACGAGAGCGCAAAAGCGCGCGGGCGAGAACGACGGCGGAGGAAATTCGCCTCAAAAACTAATGACGGAGCAGCGGCTCTAGCGCCAATCGCTTTTCTCGCTTAATTGCACGCGGAGATCGGGCTGTGGAATGGCTTCTACCCTCCCGATGCCGGAAATGAGTGTACTTTTCTTCGTGCCAGAGCCTTGTCTTTGAGAGCTGATGGTGTTAAGGCCACGCACACAGGTTCGAGTCGCGATAAGAAACGCCGCGACTTTTATATAAATATCCGCGCTTTCTTCGTCGGGGATGATCGTACTTAAGCCTAGCCTCTTTTTTTTTCGTTACACGCCGCGAACGCGCGAACGTTTGCAGAAGGTTTATAGATTATTCAAATCCTATAATGTCGCTGCTGCTGGCGCTGCCTCTGCAGCTCTTCTACTGAGTGGCGCTCGGCCGCGGTAATTATAGTGTTTGCGCGATCATTAATAGAAAAGTAAATAAATTCTATCTTTATTATTTACTGAATTTTCTCCAACTTTCCTTTCGTTTGGTGTTTCGGTCACAGTTGGAGCGCCGTTGCACTGTTCATTTTACATAACGCGAAAATATTAACGTTTCCATTGAATTTATATAGTTGCACAATTATACGCACCTCGAATATTACATAAACTTTGTTCGCTTTGTTGTGAATATATAATATTCTCCCCTATATCGGATAAACTAATTTGTCAAAAAGCGCACTCGGGCGCGAACGAAGCCTATTGGCGCAAATTTTGTTTGCAATGCGCAGCGAAGTTCGACGCTGCGCTGCTGCTGCATTCACGAGAGAGTGAGAGAGAGAGAGAGAGAGAGAGAGAGAGACGCGAACGCGCTCATAAAGCGGCATTTGCATTCGATCTCGTACACGTACATACACACGGTAAAGCGAATGACTCGAAATTCGTTATAAAATTGCTTTCACGCTGAAGCGCCGAGTTTCTACGGCTATATGTATACATACAGAAGAGCCGAGCGTTCGAGCGCGAGAGATGTTATTTCCAGCATGCACCACCTACACTACTGCAACGCATCGCGGTGCAGATACACACTAACTCCGGTGCAGTGTTATATATACGTGCGATGCTTTTTTGCGCGAACTGTACGGCGGCGGCGGCTATATGAAGAAGAAGTATAGGAGGCGGAGGAAAGAGAAGAAAGCTCGACGGTGTATATATATGTATACGTCGCGCGCGATTGTCGTCCTCGGGAATCGAGTTTCCAAACTCGCTGACCTCGCGTTTCCTGTCGCCAAAAGCGACGACGACTCTGGTCGCGCGCGCGCGCCGCGGTGCGAGACTTTGCCGCCGTTGCAGAAGCGATCGCGCAACTCGCCTCGCTGCCCGATGCGTCCAACTTTATTTACCCGCGAGCTCGGCTTTCTCGCGCAGCTCGATAATTGTTCGCTGTTTATGTGTGCGTGTGGTTTGTTTGCCTCTGGGTTGTTGTCCAGTGTGCGCGCCTGGGTTGCATCGGGGACTTTAACGGCGGGATGGTCAATGTTTAGATATAAACTGTTTAACGGAGAGTCGGGTAACGAGCTTTTACCCCGACGATTTCCCTTTGTGAGCTGCTTCGGCACCGCGACGCGAATTATAATTAATGAGCGTTCATGCGTACGGCGAGTTGATTTTTTTATGAGAATTCATTGTGGAGCTTAATACCGTCGACTCCATGTAGGGCTTTTGAAGAAATTTTTCATTCGCGGAAATTCACAAAGTGTAAACACCACGTTTTCGAGATTCAAGGAAGAGATTCGTGTGTGTGTGTGTGTGTGTGTATACATAATACGGTCAACGAGACAAAAGCCTGCATCCTTGAACTTTTTTCCCCTCAATGGTCGCGATCTTTAAAAGCATACATAAATTTGCGTGAGGCACACGAGAGAGAGGCAGAGAGAGAGAGGATAGCCCATTTTGCAGCGATTCGTCTGGCGAATAATAAAGCACAAAGTCCTTTCGCGGAATAAAGCATAACTGTTGTAATTACGAGTGAGCGAACTTTACCGTTAGACGAGGAGAGAGAGAGAGAGAGAGAGAGAGAGGCAGAAAGGTCTCTGGAGTCGTTCCAAAAAGCCTCGGCAAGATCCGCAGGACAACTGCGACTCGCGACGCGGAAGTCTCTCTCTCTCTCTCTCTCTCTCGCTTTATCTCTCCTCCGCCAGTATGCGCGAGGAATCTTATTCTCGAAAACTTTGTATTCCTGGCCAGCGGCACGGAAAATGTCGCTGCGCGTCGCGAGCCTCGAAAATGACGGCACGTGCGCGACTGCGACACCTTTTCTAAAGCTGCACAAAACGAGAGAAGATGCGGTGCTGGACGCGTGACGAGAATGAGCATTATACCTCCGATGAATGACCAGTCGCGGGTAATTAATAATCGTCCGCAATAGGGTTCTTTTTTTATTTGTTTGTTCTTTTCATTGGGCACGCGCGCGAGAGTGCGGCTTTAGCTGGGAAACGATGAGCATCGCGACACTGCTGCACAATAGAGTATAAGTCCACGGAGACACGCCGATGTAAATGTACAATGTACAATGGGCGAGGAATTTGAAATTTTGATTAGACTCGGTGCTTGCTTTTGTATACGCTTTATTGTTTCGATTGTTGCTTTTCAGGATTCTATATACTTATCGAAGGCTGCGATGAGCTTCTCGTTCGATTAAAAAAGTACTCTTTGACTATTGTAGAATGTCGAGTATTATTGCGGGAAAATTAAAGTGTATAATGCTAACATAAATGATTCATGTGTATGAAACATTTTTTAGATAGCCGGCTTATCTTTTATAAATTTGACTTTGTACTTTATTGGCTTTATTATTTGATTAATCTACGAATATCTTGTTAGTATATCGTAATACTGTCTGGTTTTTTTTAAAGTAATCTGTTTAGTGTTTCCATAAGGTTTCTTACATTTTTTTATATATAAGTGTTTAAAAATACTTTTATTCTAAATCTCGTTAAGCGTCAAGAAATTTTTAAAGGAGTAAATAATTCCGTAAAAAGGCTAAGACAATCTTTATATTTACAACCTTTTGATTACATGATAAACACCGAGAAAAATATTAAAATTTTTTAGGACTCCATTATCAAAATATCTGTATGACTTAATATAGTAATTATTTTTTTGATTGTTTAATCATAATTATTCTATGCCTGAAGTGAAGCATGTAATTTGCTGTGTCCTAGAAATTTTAAAGACTGTTTTGTTGAAATAACCATGAAAATTCAAAGATATATCGACATTGTACATCGAATATTGTTTGTAATAGTATACCTTGAACAGTGAAATAACTGAGTATACTATTGCAACTGCCAAAGTCTCCAAACATATCTGGCCTGATTGTCATCGTTAATCGTCGTACTTGATCTTCGTTTAAACAGCTGTCGATTGTTGAACAACAGCGGGATAGTTCAGCACGTCATCATTATCGTTTACGAACCTATTCAGACAATCACATCTGATTCCTCCGGCAAATTCGCACCAACCCCAATCACCCGAATAACACTTTTACTTGGAAAAGACTCAGACTTTTCCACACACTCGCGCACTCGCACATTCACCAAAGATTACATTTCTGCATTTATCATCGGAACGTCGCGTTTTTCTCAGCACAGACAGACGCTTTCGCTTTCGCAGCAGTGCACTGGGGCCAAGCAAAACTAGCCACTTGACATCCTCGACGACTAAACGTACTTTACAAACACTGCTGTATAAGCCAACTATATACGGTGTCAGTGAAACTCGATTGTAAGGCGTGTGTGTCCAAGCCGGGCCAGTGTAGTCGGAGAGAGAGAGAAACGGACGGAGAGCGAACAAAGAAAAAAAGACCGAGACCGGCGATAAATAATTTAAAGGGCCGATTATTTTCAATCAGGCCGCCGCCGTTGCAGTACGACGGGCGAGTAGCAACAGCGGTAAGCAGTAGTAGTAGTAGTAGTAGTAGCAGAGAGAGGGAGAGAGTTTTTGAACCCGATGCGCGCTTCGAGTGCGGCAGCGCTCGACTAAGGACGTATAAAGACCATATAGCCTAAGTGGCCGGCAGCCGCCGCCACCGCCACCGCCGTCCTCGACCGAGCCGCCGCCACCGCCGCAGCCGTCGCCGCTTTCCTCTATACTACTATACCATCGCTACCACATCGCTCCCCGTGACTGTGTAAAGTAAACTCGCGCGCACGCTCACCAACTACTATATATATACGAATAAGAGTGTATAATATACACAGAGCTGCGATCGTGCGTGTCGTTAATGTGCACACGCACACCGAAAAAGCCTATATAGGAGCTGTGTGACTGGCTCTGCTGCTGTTGCTGACTAAGCGCGTCACTCGAGGCTCGACCCGCGTACGCCGGTGTAAATTACAAAACCACGACTAAGAGAGAAAGAGAGAGAGAGACAGAGATACTGTGTATGTGTGCGCGCAGTTTTTTCAGTTGTGAGAAAGATGGAAAATGCATGACGAGACAAAGGAGGGAGAGAGATAAAGCAGAAGAAGAAGAAGAAGCGGCGAGGAAGATAAGTGCGAAAATCGTAAAGCCGCGAATCGGCAATTAGAAGCGCGAGGCGTTCGTCGGGCTTTTACGACCATTATTTAGCTTTTATATTTCGGCGCTTCGCGTGGCTCTTTTACCTCCTCTTACCCCCACCGACACGTCAGGCAGACGCATAAATTACGTTGATAAGTTTTTATCGCGCGTCTTCGCCGCGGCGCGATGGTTTACTGCACACTCCCGCGCGATGATTTACGACCGGGAGGATTTTTGCCGAACTCTGATAAAGATTCGACGGAAGTGCGCGCGTCTTTTGTTTTTCGACCATCGATATATTATTGTACAATCGATATATAGGCTAATTTTCTGTTGGCTGTACATCGATATTTATCGTGCTAGCGCGCGACAAAACGATATTATTTGCCAGTGAGTTGCGCAATACTTAGTGTAAGTATAGAGGCCGAGATTGCTTGAGGAAAATTGAGGAGATTGGTCAATGGCGCGCGAGGAGGAAAAAAAAAGTGCATGCGAGCTGTCAGGCTGTTTTTGCTGCAGCAGCGGCGTGTATACACATAAGGAATAATTTGAATGCTTGCAGCTCGCGCGAGCAATGAAAGTAACAGTAATATTGATTGAAGAGTAGCGCAGCGCGAGAGTCATCGTTCTTCTGACTATAGCGGTCAAAGCGCGCGTTTATATATTGGCCGGGTACTGTTGGCTACTGCATATTTTTCAACTCGAGCAGCGCTGCAGCTTGAAAAATCCTTTTCCATCGGTCATTTGCATTGAGATTTATGACTGTGCGGCCAGTTATACTCGAAGAATATAGTGAAATTCTAATCGGATCGAGGAAAGAGTTTTATTATACGGAGAGAATTGATTTTCATTGGTCGGTATCGTTTCCAAGCACTTTAAAAAACACTTATTCTTCTTCAATCTTCGTTATATTCGTTTTACGTAATATTTATTTTTTTCTACGCAAATAAAAAATCGCTGTTTACTTATTGATTTTTTGCGTAAACTCTGCGCAGAATATAGAAAAAGCTATTCAAACATAAAAAAAGAAGCATTAAATTAACATTGACAATTTGAAATTCAATTTCTTTCAAAGCATCGTCTTGATTTCTGTACTTTTCAAAGTCACCGCAACGATACGATCAATGACAATAAATTCACATATCATCAGCACTGCTGCCTCGGTTATTCGCGCAATCGACCGTTCCATCGTCCCAAAAAAAAAAGAAAAAGGAAACAAGACCAGCGACAACAGAGGAAACGCTCATAAAAAATACTGGAGCAGCTCGAAAAAAGAGCAAAAAGCGAACAATGTGTAGCAGAGAGCCGGGCCGAAGAAGAAGCCGCGCGATTCTCACGGGCAGAGCGAGCGCGCGACTGTTATTGTAATCGTCGCTCGGCAGGCGACTGGCCCCCAAAGGTTCGTTAACCCTTTCCCCCTACCTTTGCCTCTCGCCGTAATGTCGCGAGCCATCCGATCGGCAGCGATACACTCGCTAATGTACCTATATATATATATATATATATATATATCTATCCATCCATCAGATAGATCGGCTCTATAAGCGCGCGCGAGCGAGCGAGCGAAGATGATCCGCGGCTGCCGATCGACACGTTCCGCTAATCAGCCGTATCGATCTCTCTGTGCTCAGGCTCCCGACGCAATTTCCTCTTCCCCTCCCCCCTCCCCCCCCTGACACGCGATTCTCCCTCTATATAATACCTACAACGCAATTTGCAGCCGATCACGTGCATTATGCTCACTACTCTCGAACGATACTATATACATATATTCGTCCTGCTTTTTCAAAACGAACGACGACTCCTGGGTATACGTGCGTGCGCATCGGACCGAGCGCACATGGCTGTTTCCCACGAGAGCAAGTTTAGTATCACAGCTCTTCCGGCAAGTGAAGCTATTCTTTTTTTCTCTGTCTGTCTCTCTCTCTCTCTCTCTCTCTCTCTCTCTCTCTCCCTCTCTTTAAGTAATTATCACTGCCGATTTCTGCGGATCGGTATAATTTGTTTGTAAATTTGCTGGTGATTTGCGTTTCGAAGGGATCGTGTGTGCGCAGGCAAGGATATGCTCAGAGAGTATACTGGTAGCGATATTCTTGTTTCTTTGAATAATTCACATATATATCTATTTGTATTTAATTGACTGGACTGTGGCTTTACATGGCTTTACTTTACACCGCGAATTAGAAAGCATGCACAGTATTTGCGATTCAAAAAATACTATTAAATTAGGTTTAATTGGCCGATCCGAGCCAGTGGCTCAGAGCCCAGGTGGCTTTCAATTGCGAACGCTCGTTGTAAATATTAATTCTTCCTGCGCTTTAGATCGATCTTTCTCGGAACAGAGATAAAATCCATCATAATTTCTTACCGATATATACGCCGAAGATTTATTTTCCACGCGTCGTTTTTAATTTCAGATAAAAGTATATATAAAACACTTGAGATTTATTGCCGATGCTTTATATAATAAATAGACTTTGAAAAACAATGTTTTATTTCTTTTAAATTTGTAGTTAATGTTCTTGTTATGTTATTCTGCAGTTGCCGTTGCGAATCGTATATTTATTAAAACAAGTTGGCCTTCCCCGATCAATATCGAAGTTATATCTCAAGTTAAGTAATGTCTATTACATGTCAATTACCCGCGAGCTTTATGTGTTTTCTTCGATAAATCTCTCGTATACTTGGCGATATAACTTTCATTGCCATCAGCAAGAAGAGATCGATTCAGTGCAGGAAGTATACAGCCCGATGAACACAGCGAATCGCTCAATTTGGAAAGTCGGGACAAAAGAAGCGCGGCGAAAAACGTTCTTGCGCTCGAAATGCCAATAGCTCCTCGTCGTCGTTGAACATGTTCAAATTACAGAGTATAAAAATAAACGCTTGGTAAAGAAGTAGAGGCGAACAGTTGGCGAGAACAAGAAAAATTAAACGTTTCTTATTTATGCTTCATTACAGACTCGGCTACCAAAAAACGATTACCGTTACACGATATATACATATACTTCTTTCTTTGCCATTGACTTTAACAAAGACATGGGAAATACAGTATCGAGAGCGGCACAAAAATAGCCGCACGAAAATCAAGTTCGAAATCTGCAGTTAGTATATATAAACACCGGAACGTCATTTTCTTAGTCAACCAGTATCAAGGTAGATGAACGAGTATACTTATATACAGCTCAACCTAAGTGGTCATATTTCGCGGTGTATCGAGTGGAAGAGGTGGAGAGGGGGGGGGGGGCGGGGCGGACAGTGCGCGCGTGCAGATATGTACAGAGCTAGTGTCGGGCGAGGCGCCAGGGAGTCGAAGTCGCGGGCGCGTGCAGCAAGTCTCTCTCTTTCTGTCTTTCTGTTGCGCTCGCCTATATAGGGAATTTCGCGCTTGTATTTGCATTTACACTTAGCTGGGAGAGCGAGTATCTCTGGGTAAAGGGAAGGGAAACGGAGGCTCTCTCGGTTGGCTCGCCGCCCGCGATGTCAATGACTGCATAAAGTCACCCGGACGAGCTGCTATATACCTCTTTCTCTCTCTTTCTTTCTCTCTCTCCGTCCCTTCCTCCACATCCCAAGTTAAGGCGAGTTTACAACGCGCGACCGCTCTACGCGAATGAACGTATTACAGAACCGCTTAGATGCTCCTGCATAGATTGGAAAATCTTCGTAGTGTTTTCTTTTTTTTTCCTTTTATTATCCGACAGCTACGTAGCTGGTGATTTTCTAATACGCGGAGTAATAATTTGTGTGCTACGGTCACGGCGAGCTAATTGCAAACGTTGCGCTGGAGGTATAAGCGAGAACATATACTTTGGCATTATTGACGGGATATTGTAAAATCGGAATCCAAACGAAATGATTCCGTAATAATGGATTGAAGCCGTGGCAGCGGCTCGCGCGCTGATTAATAAAAGTCGGAGTTGGGATTAACAGAAAATTAATCGAGGCCGGGCTTAATTCACGAGTAAAAGGAAATCCTTGAAACTAAAGAGAAAAGAAAAGGAGTAGGAATAAAAAATCTACGGCTGGAAGATGATTGTAAAACACGATAATACGGCTGCAGGACATTAAGCGAATTTTCTCTCAAAATCCAAGAATAAGTATACGCGAGAAAAGCCGGTTGGAAGACACTCGACACTGCTACCGCGAACGTTAAATTGATAACAAAAAAGAAAAGAGAGAGAGAGAGAGAGAGAGAGAGAAAACGGCGTTCAGCAGTCTTTTTAACTAAAGCCGGGCGATAAAAGTAAAAGTGGGCATAATATTACGTGCCTATGTAATTTCATACCTCGCTCTTCCACCGAACGAGCTGCTGCCGCTGCTGCTGCTAAGCATTAAAGTGGCTTCGTTTAATTGCCCGCGAAGCGGACCTTGCTCGCGATACACTTTGTCGTTTTTAACGCTGACTTCGCTAGCCTCTATACGCGCTACTTACTTTTTATTTTATATATATTAATTCAGCACTTAATTAGCGATATCAAAAGAATTCACTTAGAATCGCAGATTTATACATGTACATTTATTCAGCACTGCAATACATGTACAGCGATATTTTCGCGCTGTTTTTACCGCTATCTAACGTAGAGAATCGGCGGGCGAGCAAAAAAAAAGAAACAGCGCAGAGTTCGTTGGATCGCGCGCACGTGCGAGGCCGCACTTTTGTCCAGCGAAGCGCATACATACAGGCGCAGAGAGTAAAACGCAGGCGTGCTTGTTTTACAGTTGCGCTGTGCACGAGGCACACATACGCGCGCTCGGAGAGAATATGTATAAGAGAGAGAGAGAGAGAGACGAAGCATCGGCAGCCGCAGACAGGCGGTTCCACAGCCTCGGACGCGTGTTATAGAGTGTCGATAATTCACGATCGGCTTTAATTAGAGGGCCGTTAGTCTACTGCGGCTATACTCTCGCTATACTCGCGCTGCGGCCATTACCATGAAAAGCCTCCGCCATTTTACCCTCCTCGTTCGCGTGCTTTACATACGTGTGTAGTACAGCCGAGAGGAGAATGAATTTTAACGAGCGGAACATTGAGATAAACGAGAGGAAAAGAGAGAGAGAGAGAGAGAAGAGAAATCTTTTGATGCTCGTCGACGAGAACGACGAGAGACGCGAGCTTTTGTGCGAGCTTTATACTTTTTCTGCGCGCGTTTCGCTCGCCCCGCTGCTGGTTATACTGCTTCTTTTTCCTTTCTTCTTCGTATATCAATGTTGTTCGTTTTTCTCGCTTCTCGCTGCATATATGTGTGTACGCGCGCGCGACCTCCTGGGAGCAAATGACACGTTGCGTAATATTAATTGAGGATGTCGCTGCCGCTGCGCACTTTCTTTAGGCTCTGCCGAGGGAAATTGTGTGTGTTTGTCGTTGTGACAAACGAGACGACCGATATCCACGCTTTGTATCTGATTTATTGCGAGCTTCCCTCTTTTTCTATTGCGATTTGTTGTCGCAGTCACGATGGAGAAGCTGGTTTTTATTTTCAACGTTCGATAAAATATATTGAGTTGTTTTATATTTCCATTTTCGGGATCATCAAAATATTTCATTTCATTTATAAATGTAGCGTTTCTCGTGACTAATGCGCGATGTCCCAATTTCCTGAGAAACCTCTTTGAAATTAAATTTAAAATTACATTCAGGATTAATTAAAGTAAGTTGAAATTTTTTCATTAAAACGTATTTCATCTAGTCTCAAGTTTAAATGAAACTATTCAGCTGGCTTATTTAATTAATGAAATTATTCAAGAGAGCGTGAAATAAAAAGTCCAAGGTCCTTCATCGATCGATAAATAATCAAAGAAAAAAACAACCCGCAAGTGAAGATTAAAAAAAAAGTCCAGAGCTCGGGCACGAGCAATTCAATAAAAGCAAATCGTCGCACTGCTAATGAAATAATGACAGTTGCGTCAACCTTAGAAGTTCATACACACATACAAGCGAGCACATAATCAGCAGCTCGTGCGGCTGTCGATCGGGAACAGCAGCTGTTCCGTCAGCGTTCGCGCGATAAAGAGCAAGAGAGGAATCGAGGCTCGCTCGCGCGGTCTTTAACATAATTTTCGCCGCGAATGCCGCCACGCGAGAAGCTCGGGACTTAATTACTTAATCAGCTATGTACGCCCTCGAACACGCGAGGACGCAGCTCGAACCATGCCGGCTTTAGCAATTTACTCGCGCGCTTGTGCGGTCGAACTGTGCCACCGCGGAGAAGATGCGGTTCACTTGAACGAGGAGGAGCCCGAAGAGGATATTCGACTACGACGTTCCGAGCGTGATGAAGAGTCGCGCGAGGAAGCGTCTTTGCTAATTATAGGATATATGCGAAAGACGCCGATGACGCTTTTACGGCCGGAAGTCGGGGATTTTCCCTTTTCCTCGCGGCTGGATTCGCGCAAATATTTGGGCTCGTTTTGTTTCTACATACAGGCGCTGAAATGTATACCGGTGAGATAAGAGGAGAAATTAAGGAGACCCGGCCGTTAGATATCTATCAACACCTATAAGTACCTAAGTATATAGGTGTTTCGGTAAAAATGGATAGTAAATTCAGTTGCCGTAAGGCGGTGCGAGCCAATCGATATATATAGATAGAATATTATGTATTATCGGTATCCCGATCGATTGAGCTCCGGAATGCGGTAATGCTATTTTATTGCGAGCTTTAATCTGGATATTTATACTATGTATGCGCTCGCCGCGAGAACTTTGCTTTTTTGCGAAATCTCAAAAGCCGATCCTTTGTTTATATTGAGGCGAGCAACTTTCTCTTTTGAAATTCATCGGAATAGATCCCTGTAGCTGGTCTCGATCTCTCATCCATTTTCACGATGAAAATGAAAAATTTTACGAAGCTGCAGCTCGGCGCTGTGCAATAACTTACTTTTGACCTACGTCATAAGGTGCAACAAGAGATCGATATAAACATTCCCACAGGACTCTGCGTTGTTTCTCATATAGGTACAGTGCAATAATTCAAAATCACGCAGACTCTTTTAGCTTCGCTCACTATCCTATACCTTCGCTTCATTCCGCACACCAAATTGGTTCTATTACATAAATGCATCCGACGGATATTGATCTATCCGCATCTATCGCAAATGGAATCAGCTCCTCTTCCTATCCATCAATTTCAGCTGACTGAGATATCGAACGATCAAGTACTAGTCCCCTCGTTTGCTCAAACATATTCTTCTACTTTATTTATTCAAATTTAGTTTTGACAAAGTAATTTTAAATACATCAAATAAATATTTAGAGGTGAAAAAACTTCATTTCTTATTACTGTCCAGTAAATAAAACAGTTTAACAAAATTACTTTTAAAGGATATATTCTATAGAAAGCGAAGGAGCACACAATGGTTATAGATCGGCGAAAAATCCCAAAGTCTAAAAATCAACGAATTTATCGTCCGTTCAACCCAAAGTGCAGAGCACAACGCCTACAACACGTTCGGGTACACCGTAATAGCACATACAAGCAGTCAGCGGAGAAAGATGCCACGGCGCTTTACGGTCTAGTAAGCGAGTCGAGCCGAGGCGGCGTGTGCAGTGTGTACGTCGCCCGCTGCGCTATTGGCCTCTCGATTCTCGTAAAACCCCGCGTAATTTACGCGAGTACATAAAGGACCAAAAGGGTCGCGTCGCAAGGCGTCTGCTCTCGGTATCTCGCATTTTCTGGGACAACCTGTGGAACACGATCGTTCGGTATATCTGGCCGAAAGAGCTCGAGAGAGAGAGAGAGAGAGAAACGATCCGGCTATTCGTTTAACTTTCAATTTATCGGGCTTTCCGCGTGTACCTTCTCTCTATTTTTTTTTAACGCCGCGTGGATTTGTAGGGTATAGTCGTGCGAGTAGCTTGATCGTTCGGCCCGTTTTACGGTTCGCTTGTTAATCAGAGAAATAGTGCGTTTTATGGTGTTAATATAGTGCTTTATGAAGTGGAAGAGAAACATTTAGTTTGCTGTTGGTAGCTTGTAATAATGTCGACTGCAGTTATGAAGACTATTTAAATGTATTGAAAGAAAAGTAAAGTGATTGTAGACAAACTTATGAAACTTTTCATATCCTCAATTTTGTCAAAAGTAGCAGTTAATTAAATTAATAATATTTCTTAGTATATCGATTAAATGTATATTACACTTCAATACATCAGCGACAGACAAAAAGGTATTTTAATTATTATTGAAAGAAAAACAGCTTATTTGAAAATTAGAATTTAATTAATTTCGTATTTCAGTCAAAGGGGATATAGCCTCGACCATTACAATAATTAAATATTGTACATTTTTGCAGGTACTCAAACTATACTTCAAAGGCAATGTTTAACTAAAAATGCACGCGTTAAAGCGAGCCCCCGGCCGACCAAATATTTGCATTGTTCAACTCCCATTGTGCGACAGACACACACACACACACACACACACACACGTGCAGCATTTACATATGCGTAACGAGTCGAGAGCAGCAGCAGCAGCAGCAGCTCGTCTCGCTCCTCTAAATCACGCGACGTTTTTACAAGCGCTAAAATGCTTAACAACGCGCGCGCAAATTGAATGTTTTAAGTAGATGAAAGCCCCCGCGCGCGCAGACTCGCACACACACTCACACACACTGCAGAGGCGCTGAGTGGGTTTCTGTCCCTCTCTCTCTCTCTCTCTCTCTCACTCTCTTACTCTGGCACCTAATCGGCTGTTAGCAGCTATCGTCGCCCGTGGGACGGTATAACCAAAGCGCAAAATTATCGCGGCGTTCCCACGCGCTCAGCTCAGCTCTGCTCTGCTCTGCTCTTCTCTTCTCTCGTTGTACCGCGCCGATGGGAGAGTTATGTGGAGAGATGTGCCGCCTATGTAGCCTGTGTGTATGGTATATACGGTACGATTTTCCGAAGTGCAGTCAAGTGCAGACTCGGGTTACGTACGTACTCGACCTTACGTCTCGCACCAGATAAAAACTTGGGATTCTCATCGAACGGTTGGAATGGCTTTGTCTCGTTATATATATATGTGTGTACTCGATTATCTCTATTTGTCGCTTTGACGAGTAATTTCGAGCTTTGATCTCCTATTGGTGAGTGTTGATGACGTGGTTCAATGTTCGAGTTTTTAATGCGACGACAATTGGGAACCGGAGAAGATGAATTTTTGAATGTATTATATGAATATGATTGAAGTTCAATAATTGCTGATGACAGTTATTTTGACTAAAGCCGTGCTATGCAAATTGTACGGTTCAGTACGGACTGCATATATCGAGAAATGCGAATGAAATGATTGAGCAATGAAATGATTGAGAGTTTTAGGGGAGGTAAAAAAAAGTAACGTAATACACGCCATTTAGTATGTTGGTTTCATTCGGCGCACGCAACGCCAATTGTCCGATATTAATGGATCGCTAATCGCAATTTATGACAATAATTTGCTATAAGCAATGCAGCTCCCATTAGAATAATAGCATTTCATAAATTCAGCACAAACGAAACTTTCCCTATGAATTTCGCAATAACTCCGAGTACAGTGGCGTATACATTCGATACTGCGCACAATAAAAGAAAAGAGCTGGACGCGCGCGTGCCGCAAAAGTGCCGAGGCAGGCGCAGAGAGAAAAAAAATAATATAGACAGGCAGAAAATAACAGAAAACTCGTTCAAAGTAGATGCAGACCATAGAGTTAAGATTAAGCAACTCCCGGCGTGGTCGCGGAACTTTTACTCGCGTTTATAAAAGGCGGGGGACCGCTGCGCACGTTTGTGTATATCCGCAACGTTCGACACTCTATTATCGATTTGTATTTCCGCTGGTTTATATTAGGGTAATGAGTGAGACACCCTTAGCTTGGGGATGAGTCGCGTAAACTAGGATACAAAAGCTGGCGGGCATGAGCTTTGGGCATTATCGTAATTACAAGGGAAACTTGGCTTATGCCGAATTCAGGTCTCTTCTCTCTCGCTCTATATATATACAACGGCAAGCTGTACAGAGACGATGAGGCACTTTGGCCAACTCGTAATAACTCGTAATAAGCTGTGGAATTCGAGGAGCTGAGTCGAGCTGCTCGCTGGTTTATATCAACGGCGCTGTGTGTGTGTGTGTGCGTTGGCGATACTCGACGGACCGGTATATTGCACGCTTATATACATAGGTAAGCAGCGAGCTTGATTTCTATTATATTGCTTGGACGACGCCAAGTGTCGAGGAGAGTTTGGAAATTGAAGCGCGCGGGATAATTGCGCGCGATATAATTTTCGTCGATTTTCCGATTTTCTCCCCTGTTTTCTTGGGAGTCCGAAGTGAGTTTCTGCGATTGCCCAGGGTTTCAGTTAAGTCTTGATTGGTGGATTCTGTAAGTGGATTTGTTGGCGTGGGAGTGTATGATATTATATTCCGCGCGCATCAAAGCTCATTTCGGAGGAGAAAGTTTTAGAGCTGAATATAATATGCGAAGCGCGCGTCTCTGCAGCGTATAAGGGGAATTATGATTCGATTCAAGTGAAATCATCCAGGGTATACGGCGTGAATGCTTGCTTTAGCGTATCAATTTGCAAAAATACTTGATTCATCTTTTGAATCATCGATATACAATAAATAAAAGTTTAATATATATAATACATATTTCGCAAAATAAAATCATTTTTATCTTCTTCGACTCGTAGTCCAAAGTAATCTACATTAAAATAATTGATCTCCAGGAATTTTGCAGAATCCAAGTGGGAAAACTAATAAACACATCGGCTATCCATGCCGACAAAGAGCTCGCGTTCAGCACCGATATTTAAAAAAAAAAAAGAGGCCAATCCACACGAGGTTCATATCCGCAAAAAGCTTTCTCTAGCTCTATAAGCAGACCCTGCAAATTTCATTCGCGCTCAGCGCCGCGCGCACTCCAACGAATTTTCCATCCCGTCGCAGCAGCGCAATATATGAAAAGTCCATTAAAATAATCAAACGCCAGAAGGCGTCGGACGGATCGTAATTGAAGAGGGCCACTATACAGGGTCGAGACAAGCGGGAGAATATTGCCTCGTATCTCGCTCCTAAACTCGCAAGATACGTCGCGCTGGAAGTAACTCGCCGCGCGAGACGTCCGAGACGCTAGACGTGACATTCACGGAGAACACAAGGAGAAAGGATGCGAGACGAAGGAGCTACGGAGAGAGATACGCTGTCTGGCGCACTTCTCTCGCTCGGGCCTATCGCTGTCTACCGCATCGCGAGATAACCGCCTGCCGCCGCTGCTGCTGCAATCTAATTGATTCTCGCGTAGAGTCTCGTGTGCGTGTACGCGTGTAGGAGCGAGTGATACAACGGCTGTTGACTTTGGCGCGAGAGAAGCGGTAATAAACGCCTCTCGGCTTGGCTGGCGTTACGATAATTACAATTGATAATTAATTGAACGAGGGACTAGGTATAGGCGATGCCTCTTGGCCCCTGCACCGCCGCAACGACCCATTAGCGCTTTTTACTAGCGCCGAGGGTTCGTGAGTCATTTGTTACGATTTAAAGAACTGCCGCGCGACCTTATACGCACACTTTACGTCCTTTTCGACCGATGGCCGTGTTTTATAAGCTATACAGACGTGATTACAGCGGCAAAATGTCTGTCCGTTCGAGTATACGTTTAATTTGTATATAGTTGAGCTGTCGAGTCATTGATGCTGCTGCGAGCCAAACCGATGCTTGGGACTTGCTATATTTAAATTCGCACCGATGGTGTTTAGAAAGAAACGCACCTGTCGAAACACCCGTTATTATATAGCAAAATGTAGATATACAACGATTTTCCGCGCTACACGGTTAAAACGCACGCGTATGTATATTATATAAGAAAGTTTTCGTGCAGCAGAGATGGCGATCTTACCCAGCCTAGATATTATAGCCATTAGCCAAAAATGACAAGTAAATATATATCATTTCGAAACTCAATCCTCGTGAAGTATACACACTTATATCCTGCGCAGTGCCAGACTATACACCAACTGAAAAGCGCACGACAATCGATATACCCTATAGGATACACCTCGCGAGAGACGTGTATATACTTAATTAACGATCATAGATGTCTCGCGCGGCGTCGGCGGCGGCGGCAGCACGCGAGAGTGAGAGAGAGAGAGAGAAGCCGCCGGCATCGGAATACAAACTTTCAAAAGATTTCTCTAAGGGCGATAAGCGAGCGAGCGAGAAAGTTGGACAAAGTTCAAGCCGGCATGCACTGCGGCACGTATACACGTATATAATGCATACATCTGCACAGATATGAGAGAGACTGCGCACGTGTGCATGCAAAAGTGTAGGTCGTGATGTGGAGGCGAAGGAGTGTCTATATGCCAGAGCCGAGAGTTCGTTTCCCACGTCTCTTTCCGCGGTCGCGCGCACCGTCAGCTCTCGCACTGATTAGAGGGACATTGGGAGACAATCTTGGGATAGGAGAGAAAAGGGAGCGCGCGACGTTGGGTGTTCGTTCGCATGTAGGGAGAGCACCGAGTGCGACGAGTGTCGTAACTCTTCTGTACGAGGCAGACACGGTGAAAGATCTCTCCAAGAGCTGACGGACGACAAGTCTTGGGGGATTGGAACAGCTGAGAAAGTTTTTGTATCGGGATTCGGTGTTCGAACGTGGACCAGCGCGTTTCGAGGGCTTTCGGGGAGTTTGTTGTTGCAGCTAGCTGAGAAAAAGTTGGCGGGTCAAGTAGTAGGAAGGATTTTGGAAAAGTTTGGCAATATGCGAGTTCGACCGGCCGAGCTTTGATTGTTCTATATTCGATGTAATGAAAGAAAGGGGGAAATTTAATAATAGCGACCGTCAGACCCTCCACTTTGATAATAAAATAATTGCGTAGCTTCTATATACACGTAGCCATGTACCTGATGAATATTATAACTAAGATTGTTTTGGCGAAAGTGTGGCGAAAGTGTGTGTTATAATGACTAAATCGATCCATTTACTTTAAATTTCGAGCGAGACTATTAAAAGTCGAAAACGCGATAAAGTATGAGTGCAAAAAGTATCGCTTTCTATAATAATGAATAAGTAAATAATTATTTTAGAGCACCCAATTTTGAGGGAATAGCAGCCAATCGCAAGTCATTCAAGAAGGCTCCAACTATAAATTACTCGCTATCACAGATATATACAAGCTTATAAGCGATGCCAGTCACTCCATCACAGTATAAAAGTTAATAATCGCTTTAGATTGTATGTTTTGCGCGTCACTTTGTGCGACGAAAAAAAAATTTTTTTTCTAGTTTACAGACCCGATAATAATTGAGCCAATTTTCGACAGTCACGTCGATACCATGCGTTCAACGTAGCGACAGACCCACCAAAAAAAAAGCCAGTCAGCGTATATCCAAACGGCAAAAATTCGTTGAGCTTTCAGTGTATACAGCTCGACACAGAGAAACGCCACTGTATACGTCGAAAGTGAAAGAAGAAAGAAAAAAGAATCGAAAAAGCGCGGCGCGCACGATAAAATATATACAGTGCAGCTCGTGCGAAATGGGACAAAGAGTCAAAACACAGCCGCCGGCGCAGAAGCTAAGCAGCAGCAGCAGCAGCCGTGACATGTGTGTGTGTGTGTGTGTGTGTGTGTGTGTGTGTGTGTGTGGCAGGGCAGAAAATGCACCGATACGATATGTATGTAGGAAAAAGAGAGAGAAGCGCGTCCCGCGTCGCGGTCGGGGTCCAAAAGTACAAAGAAGGAAGGGGTCACGAAATGGCAGCGGGGATAATCTACTACAGAGAGGAACGGGGCGGGTGTGTGCATATAGACTGTATACACACGCGCAGACACACGTATAATATAAATCCAACAATGGCAAAAGCCGGGCAAGCATAAATCCGCTGATAGGACGTGAAAGCCGAGAGCGGCGAATTTTTAGCCCGATCGGGCCCCGAGCTACACACACACAGACACACAGACACACAGACATAGAACCAAAGCCACGCTCCGTATAGGCACTATCAAAGATCCGAGATAAGAGTGCAGCAGTGCAGCCGCAGCGTTGAATATCGACACGGACACTCTGCCTCACCGCCCCCCGGGCTCCACTTGTCTCTCTCTCTCTCTCTCTCTCTCTCTCTCTTTGTGCATAAGCTTGCTCGATTCGCTCCGCTTCACCGAGGCCAAGCTTCGCTTTTTTTCCCCTACCTCCCGCTCTTAATGAACAAATTGAAAAATCCGCGCGCTCGACTTTCTCCGCGCGCGGGATGTGTCGCTGAGATTCACCGTTTTCACGCGCGCGCGCGCGGCTCTACTCGCTCGTGTGTATGTATATGTATCTCTTATAATGTATATATACATGCCAGGCGCGGTTCGAGCTGTATATTCGCGCTTATGGGCTTTTCTAAGTCTTTTCCATCAGCGATATTCCCTCAGCCGCGCCAACGCGCTTGTCGGCTTCGCGTAATGTCAAGATTCAGCGCGATTACAGCCTTCGACGTAGACATTGAACTTACCCAGCCACGTAATTTCTATTTGCATTTCGTGCTTTGACTATATATGGGAGATTTGACTTTCACTCCGCGAGATGCGCCAATTCAAGTGATTGTAAATAAAATTTGAAGAAAAAAAAATTTGGTTCGCGAGTTTTGCATCGTCTTTGTTTTCTTTGTTATATATGAAATAATAATTGTGCTCATCTGGTGTAACCCGTTCATATACAATTATTAATCGTAATGCAGCATTTGACATGTAGGAATAACGCGAATGGAATTGCTTTTACTTCGACGTAATGAAGCGAAAGTTTGCGCTTGGGTTGATTAACCCAGATTTGTATATGTTGTTGCGTCTGGAACATCATTACAATGGGGTGAGAATATATTGCCTTGTCCCTATATGGAAGAGGGAAATACGTGCACGATGCAGTCAATAGACACGTGACACATGAACAATGAATCGCATTTTGGGGAGACTACAGAAAGAGAGAGAGAGCGAGTCGATCCACGATCGGGATGACTGAGAAAAATCGAGCAGATCAAACGGACGAGTCGCTTTTCCCCTCTTTTTCCCACTGTTGCTCTGATGACGTACACGCGTATAACGTAAACGGTATATAGTCAACTGTGCGTGGCGGATGAATATTTTCGCTTTATGTCGTCACACTCGCGTTCTCACGTGAATGACTCTATACAAAAATGAACATATGTTCGTAATTTGTAAAAGTTAGGTACACGATGTAATAGCTATTTATCATTTGTAATATGATATATACTAAAGTTTAATTCGCGAATAAAATAATTCATATAATTTCTTAAAAAATGGTCGAGGCAGAAAGCCCTTTCGTTCTTATCATTTTCCTCTAATAGAGGCTCCGCGAATTTCGTGCAGGCGATTGAGTTCGAATGCAATTTTTCCAGGCGCGCACTGTCCAACCCGTCGAGATAGAAAAGCAAAGTGCTCAACGGCAATATAGATTCTTCGTGGAAAAGACCGAATACTTTACGTAAACTACACTGAGAAAAATAGATACTTGATGCAAGCAGAATCCACTTGAATTAAGAAGAAAATAATTTTGTTTGGGCACGTAAATTTTTTCTTCTTGAATGAAGAATAAAATCTGTTTCCTTCGATTCTGTTTGCATGAAGAAGACTGAAATTTGATTGTAGAGGAATTATACTTTAATCTGCTATTTGATTAATCCTATAAAAATTTAGCATACACTTGCTACAAGAAGAAACCCATTCAATTAAAACAGAAATCTTTTAAATCTGCGACTAAATTATTTCAGAAAATATTTGGCATAAGAAGAAATAACTGACGATAAGAAGAAATCCATTCGATGGAAATAAAAATCTCTCATAAATATTGACTTATATACTTCATTGAAATAGCTTTATCATTTTTATCGTTAATTTAATTTATTCTTGATAAAATTATATTCTTGTGCGAAGCAGAATTCTCCAGCCGCAAAAGGATTTTTGCTTGCAATTAAATTCATCTTCTTCATTTCTACTTTATTCTTGCAGTTCATTTAGAAAAAAATCTTCTCGTATGAAATAACTTTTCTTTCGAGGAATCAAAAAATAATAAGTTACGCAACTATAGTAAGTTGGTATAGTAAAAACTAATGATAAAAAGAGTAAATTACCCCCTAACACATCACCAACACTTGAATCAAGCGATGCTTCTTTTAAGAATTCGCCCATTGTCTTCGGTTTCTGCATTTTTGCGGTTAACGCACGTGTACTGTTTGGTGACGAAAATCAGACTAACGCGAGCACTTCTATATA
>UELU01146724.1:1677-15001 GCA_900490025.1 Megastigmus dorsalis | reverse complement strand
AGAGTGCCGCCACTGTTCTTTCCACAAGCGAGATGTAAACGATCTCCTTGTCCGGGTTTCCGGACTCGATTCGTATCGCGACTCTAATCAATATTCCCACCCTATCACTTAGGAGCCTTGTGAGAGAGATCAGATGCTACGCATTAAGCGACCTGTCGTCTCGGCTACCTAACAGTTAAATACCCGCTAGAAGAGAGGGGGCAATCTTCGCTCAGCTAGTCAGTATCCACTTAATGGGGATACTGCGTCGCTTTGCTCTGATTTCGGGAGAGGAAGGAAGGAAGGAACGTTGGATCTTCTTGTGACTATTTCGCCACGCAATGGGGCGAAATAAGACAAGTTTTGGCGTTCCCGCACTACCTCCTTTCCGCCACGTAGTGGGGCAGAAAGGCCTTCGCAGGGAAAACCAGGGTGAGACGGCTCTTAGCTGTTTGCTGGTACAAGGGACGTAATGGCCCTTGTACTTTGGACAGCTTGCGAGCTAGAGAGAAAAACGTTTGAATATCATTTAATTATACTTTATTCACGTTGTTCGCTCTACATGCTCTGAGGATCGTCTGACTGATTGATGCGTGATGCGCCGCTTTTATAGCTGAGGCGGCGATTTGATCGGCTTCCCCCTCTCTACGATGATCATCCTTGATGCTGCTTGGTGGGGATAAGTAGTTTGATTCGCACGCCTACGCTTAATTCGCATGTAGCGCGGTTGTATGTGTGCGCGCGTATATATTCGCAATTCATGCGTTCTATTTATTTTATCGTTTTAATTGAGAATGATTTGTTTAACGATTATTGCAATTATGTTATTGCAAAATACTACATTAGAGTTTTTATTCTCTACGCTAATTGAAATTATAAAAACAATAATCGCGCTAAAACAGTCTACGCAACGCTCGTAAATATTATTATCTTATTATTTAAATTTATCTTAACTATTTATTTTAAATGTATTTTATTAATGTGTTAGAAATTGTATTAGAAATTGTTATTTATTTAGTGACAGGTGTCACAAGCTTGCATACGCTCGGAATGAGGAAAGCTTCTTCTCTATTTTCCGGCCTTTCTATTTTCAATATCCCATGAGATAGAACGATCATACCGGGGATAATCTAGAGTGTCAGGGTGGCGATGTACGGAGACCATTGCGCGTTTCCGCTACATCTCCTTTGCCCTGGTACATTAGAGCGGGGACAACTTAATTTAAACTGTATCTCATGTATAAACTGAGTCTAGACACGAATGCGAGGAGTTTTGATAGCAGAATCTATCAAAATTCCAGCACGTAACGGTCGAACAGTACAATGATGCAATTTATTGATGATTTATAAAAATAAAGCAAATTTTTCTGCATATGGGCCAGAGAACTTATTCAAACAAAATCTGAGGTTTTATATACGCTCTGCTCTCGATCATTTTAACCCATTAACGCCCAAATGTCGATTTATCCTTCTCAACTTTTGACGCTATAATTCGTAACGGGGTTCTGGCTGGGAAAGTTCGCAATGGCCAGGGCGACTCGCCCTGGCGGGATGATGTGCTGCTGCTACTCGACAGCCGTAATCCCACGATGCGGCAGGAGGGGCGAGCGGACGTTAGCCGCTTGTGCAATCCCGGACCCCGCTATCAATGCCGAGAGGTTTTTCTCTCGGCTTTTCTTATGTGAGAGACAGCTGCTCTCGCTGTAGCTGTCGCAGTTTCGCGCCTGTAAAGGGATCGCAAAAACGCGAATCCGAGTGGCTTTTCTCGCGTTCGCTGCCGGACAGCTCGGCGAGGGCGGTATTCGCTCGGACGGGGAAAAGGAGAATGGGCGAGGTCACGAAATGACACTCGCTTATTTAGATAATATAAAAAAAAATAAAATATATTCAGTTTAAAGCGTGCTTCTAGTAGAATTCCAATCGACTGGAAAGATAATGCGAAAATAGAAAATTCAAATGTAAATTTTAACCGACGAACGGGCCGACTCGCGGCTTACAAGCTCCGGCGCCGCTTTTTCGGATAGGTTACTGCCCTGGGCTGATAGATTGGAGGAGGTGGTGGAGGGGGACGGGGGATCTGCGTGCCTCCACCACTGCACTCAGTCACTCTCGCACACTCGACAAAATCTCGCCCACGCGGGAGCGATTGCGCAGCACCAGGCCTTCGGCCGGAGAGAAGAGGACAATATGGTCGCTTCCTTTCGGCCTTTTTCGTGGTTATCTCTCCCGCGCGCGCGCGCGCGCTGATTCGTTCGCGACGTTCCGATCGCGCGCGCAAATCGAACGTATTCCGACGTTACAAATTTTTAATGTAAACATCCTGATAGAAATTCAAAATATAGTGTTTCCGATAGTGTAAGGTTTCATCTTTCAAATGCCTCTGCCAGAATTAATCTAAACGTCAAATTAAAAAAGTTATAGCTTAATTTTCGGGAAATATTCGTCATTTTTTGAACTTTTTTAAAAAATTCGATATTTTGAATTTGGAAAAGCCTTAGTGGTTGCTTATTATTTAGATCACAGGTGATCGGAACATCTCCGCTATGAAACCTACTCAAAATTTTTTTATTTTTTCCATTAGACGCCGAGATATTGAAATATAAGCGTTGGAAATAGTATAAATTCCGTAATTCTGAATTATATAGTATACGAAATTTTTTGCTAATAATCTTGCTAGTTTCATTTGAAAACTTATCTTTTAAACTTTAATTTCTTTTTTTAGTCGAATCTTTAGGATTTTTTCAAGCCAAGATATCGAAGTTTGAAGATTTGATAATCTCAAACTTCCAACCTAGATATTGTCATTTTGGTGCAACTTACGAAAATATCAGAACATGAGATTTTTTCATCAAACTGTAATTTCTAGGCTTGAAAAAAAGTTTAGGAGACAAACTTTAATGAGGAATTGGTTAGATTTATGAAAAAAAAAATTCTTTAAATAGGAGGCGTTTTAAGTAATTAACGTTACTCTCAATATTTAAAGAGCAATATCTCGGCTTCTAATGAATAAAATAAAAAAATTCTGACTATAGGTTTCAAGAAGGAGATGTTCCGATCACCTTTGATCTAAATAATAAGCACCCACTAAGGCTTTTCCAAATTGAAAATATCGAATTATTGAAAAAAAAACTCAAAAAATCCCGTATTTTTCCCGAAAATAAGCCTGGTCAAATCTGGCGCCGGAATTTCAAAGACGAGCTGTCGAAAATACTGTATTTTGAATTTTTCCCAGGATGTTTACATTAAAAATTATAGCGTCGAAAGTTGAGAAAAAAAAATCGACATTTGAGTGTAAATAGGTTAAGGCGAGAAAAACACTTTCTGATCGTTATATAGTAAATTAATAAAAAATAAATTAAGCGATCTCAGGCGAAAGCCCATGTTAAAACCCCAAATTTATATATAATATTATATATATTAGTTCGGCATCGTCAAGGTTTTTGATTTCGCTATATAAAAAATATTAAGTAAATTCGTATTTAAAATAACATAAAATTAACATAAAATTCTTTTAAAGGATTTTAGTTATTAGGTGAGAGAGTGTGTAATATTTAATGAAAAGAAAAATTAAATAATACAACGATGTAATGCTAATTATTAAATAATAATAGTTATTACATTTAAATAAACAAAGCAAATAATGTAAATTATAATTTATTAGCAATAATACAAATTAATTTCGATTTTTAAACATTAATTAAAAATACTAAATTATTGGTATTATTATTATTGTAAATAATATACTGTAGAAATTATACGCTGAGTGCAAAACCATTTAAATGATATGATGAATAATACTCTTGGTTTTAGTTTCAAGACAGTTTCTTCATACGATTCTTTACTGCTATAAAAAACTTTAGTTTCTTTGCAGTAATCTTTAGCCCTACTGTAAAGCTTTTCTGGCGTTAAAATATTATTGTTCGATGAAACTTGTAGACTCGCTCGTTTTGCACCTCTATTGAGGTTGGCACATATAAATTTTCTAGATCTATAGCACTTAGCCTGAGCTTCACATTTTCCTGATGCACGCACACGCACACATTATGCGTACCACTACTTCCAGCTAAGACGCAATGTTGTGGCCTCAATTGTGTAAATTTCGTAAAACCAATAGTAACTTGGTCATTTTCTTTTTTATATAAACCATTGCTCTGCTTGACAGACATGCAATCTTTCAAACCCGGTATAATTCGACTTATATCATCTCTTTCATAAAAAGTTTTCACTGAATTAACAGTTTAAGATGGGAGCAGTTTGCCAGTTTTATTACCAGGTATTGAAAAAATTCCGCTTTTAGCTACTAAATTTTTTGCTTCGCGAGCTTCTCGTTGACTACATCCGAATTCTCGCATTAAGTCTCTGCGAGACCAAAACTCAGGAGCAAGAGTTAATAATTGAATTCGCTCTTGCTTGCTGAATGATTCTAAATTTTTTTGGTTTATTTGTTCAAGAATTGCAGCTTTGTGATACTTATCGTTACGTTCTATTTTTGCTTTTTTAACTTCGGATGGAGTTAAACTTGATATTTGTTTATAAATTTGGCGTCGACATCTAGAATAAAATTTTTGCTTTTTCTGGTACTAAGGGATATGAACTTCTTAAAAGTTTTGGAAAATGAAACAAATCTTTAGATGAAATATGATTATTTTTATTAAAAGGATTTATGCATTTCAATTTCCTAGCTGAATCCATTTTAGTTGATTTAATAAAGAAACAAATATTGAAGAAAAGAATCACTAATGATTTAATGATCAAATGTTTAAAAGATGCTATGAAATTTAATACTTTATTGCATTAGCAGAAATTCGAAACAATTTCGAAAGGGAGTATGATACAAAATCATTGCCAATTTATACTTTCTGTGCAATGATTCTTATACGGGTTGAAAATTCCGATATGCAAGCCACCTATAGACGATTAAATAAAGCTTGCAGTGCCGCGCGCCATGCTGCGTGCAGGAGGCTCGCTGCATTTTCTCTTTCGCGCTCTATTTGTCGATCAAAACATCTTGACCACTTTTTGGAAAATATCTATTTTTAAGTAAAAAATGCAAAGCTTTCGATCAAAATAGTCAAGAAAAATATTAAAATAATACTTTTTAAGATATAAGACGTTTTGTATATTTTGAAGGTGAAAATGAAAAATTTTGAAAAAACCGACTTGTCCTTCAGAAACCTGAGGAAAAAATACGTCAAAAACTGTTATTCAAGAATTTTTTAAGATACATTTTAGTACAAATAGTACGAGTTGGAAATAGCCGGATTTGGCGCTCGCGCGCCGCTCTGGGGCAGTTGACGTGAAACGCCTCATATGTATATTTGTATAAGGCTGCAATATCTGTGTATGCGCGCTGTAGGGTATATACGCGAAAAGTTCAAGTTCGATGAAAAAAAAATTCATTTTAGGATCGTGTTATTTTTTTGTTTCAAACGCGTAACCAGTTCACCATACCTAAAACATACAAATATTAAAATCATTATTATTATTTAATTTCATTTATATATTTAATTATTAATCAATTATTATTCAGTTATCAATATGTTTATTTAAATTAATATACAGTACCAAATAACCACCATTCATAAAGAACCTCAAATAAAAAAGGAATTATTATAAATTATATCAAATATTTATTAACTAACAATTAATAAACTAAATTAAACACAAACATTTCACAATTTTAGTACATTACCTTTCAACCAATATTGAAATAATCGCGCTACTACTAGTCACGGCGCACGTCACCAAACATGTCACATAACCAGGTACCACGACGATGTAATTGAAGATTTCATACTTTCGCGCTAGACGCAGAAACCATGCGCATTCAAAGTAGAACACGGCAGGCAACATGACGATATCAAACACTTGGCAGCAAAATGAGATTATAGTATCAATCCGGGACCAGAATCTGAGGAGAGAAAGAAACAATAAATTAACACCAGCCTAAAGACAAAACAAAAGAAGTTAGAAAATAAGTGAAAATACAAACACATAAGGGAAAAGCAACGATCACACGGTAACAAATGCTACCAACAAAAACAAAATTACAGAACACTTACACATACAGCAACTGACAGAAAAAAAAATACTATACAAAACATAACATGCACAAAACATAACACCAAAAAGATCACAATGATAAAATGAATCAAATTTAATATGGAACAAACTGACACTTATATGATGCGAATAACATTTTCTTCATACTCACGCACACTACGGTATACACAATTTACCGGGAAAATCCTTCGCAAGGCTCGATTTTCGCGGTAAATCTCGAGTATAAAAGGACCCACAATCCTTCGGTAAGACACTTCTGTTCTATCTACCGAACAAGCAGCAACCCAACCCAGTGGAGAACAATTTCCAAGTCGTATTCGAAAGAATACCGGTAAAACACGCTTGCAAATACATACAAACACTTGTTGAATCTATACAGCTGATAGTCTTACTGCTCGAGAATAGCGACACCTAACAGACACTGGATAAATTAAAGTTTGAGTTACCGACTGTAGATTCTTCGCGCCAAATTCAAAAATCTAAAATATATAATTTTGAACTTGTAATTTATACTTGCTCAATTTCAAGACAAGTAAATAGGTAGAAATGTTAATTTGAATAAACAGACTATATGTTTTGTATAAAATAAAAATACTATCTCTTCATTTTATAATCCTTACCCTTTTTCTCAGCCCTTATTATTATTATTATTATTATTATTATATATAAATAAGAGAACCATACAGTTGGTACCCCTGGTGGTACTGAGAAATTAAGGTAAAATGAATGAATAATTAAATTTATTAAGGATTTTAATTATTGAGATTGTAATAAACAAATTAAGATAGAATTAAAAGAGAAAGTAGGGTAAAGAACTTTATTAAATCAAACAATCCAATTGATATAAAATAAAATCTCAAATATGAAATATAATTTTAGTATTAACAAATCAATATAATGCAACCTATTAAAATAACATTTACGTTGTCATAAAAATAAAGAAAACCTACATAGAAGGATAAAAATGCAAATTTAAAACGAATATAAATAGACATACTTAATGATTCCTGCGGTCTATCATATGATAGGAGAGGACTATCTATCAGTTCTCGCACAAAATTTAGAAGAGCGAATAAGGAGAGTAGAAGAGATTAATATAGAGCGCGATGAAGATAATGTAATATTTATCGAAAAACAAGAGGATTTTGAGCTTCAAGTAGACCGATTAGGATCCATGGTAGAGACACTAGTGAAAAAGTCAGAAGAATTAGGAGCAAGCGTTATTTTCTTGACAAAAGAGAACTGCGATTTAAAACAGAAACATATCGAACTCCAGTTGCAAGTTACGAACAACAATAAGAGGTTACAAGAAAGAATAAAACTCTTAGAAGCAGTAATGGAGACGGTATGCACTCGCATGAGCAAACTGTCCATAAATGAATAACATACATTTAATGATAAAGATAAATAAATAAGAAAATTAGTAATAATTACAGAATAATAAAAATAAACAAAAATAAACCATCTACGTAAGCCCACGGGATAAGGAGATATCTTGAAAAGAAAAAAAAAAAGCAATTTTTCAAGACTATCGGTTTGAATTCGGATAGTAAATTTTCAATAAGCGAAATACGGGTCCGAAAAGGAGAGGTGCTTTATTCAACCAATGGATAAACTATCGATTGGGTAGGTCGCATCGATATAGGACTACTGGATAATGAGATATCTTTAAAAAGAAAAATAAAATACGTGATTTTTCGAGATTATACGTTTCCAAATTCAACAAATAGAATGCACTATCTATAAAGATAAGTTCTATCCACATAGGATTTCGGGAAAAGGAGATAACTCAGCAGGAAAAAAGAAAAATATTTCACTAAAATGATTGGCCGCACAAAAAGAAATCGAGATGGAGTGAAGAGGGCAAGTGCAACTAGGGGCACAACAAAGAGATCAGAACGGATAGCAGGATCAGGGAGAACGAATTTATTAAATATCTCTGGAGTTTCACCATTGGCCAATAACAGTGCGGCATCTATCGAGTATAACACCGCGCAAGTAGATAGAAATGAATCTCCAAATATATTAGCATCGTCTCCAAATCGAACAGCAGAAATACAAGGAATTCTATTCGAATTAAGAAATAAACAGTGGGCAATTGGAAAAAAAACACGAATCTGATTGCAGAGATTAAACAAAAATGCAACAAGATATCAGATTTCGAACGGCGAATACTGGAGGTGGATGTATGTAATAGCACCTCAATATTAAAAAACTCAGGAAGAATAAATTTTATAAAAAAAGGATTGGCGACAATAAATGAAAGAAGATTTAGGATGGAGGAGCATAATACACGGCTTACGGTATCCGTTCACTCACATGATCAACGAATAGAAGATATAAGTAAAAGGCAAGACGAACAAGGAGAGAAACTAGATGAAACAAGAGATGATCTCATTGAATACGTGTCAACTATAAGGACACCAGCATCAATTTCTTTCGGAAAAATAAAACTCGACTTACCTACGTTTAGTGCAAAAACAGAGGAGAGGCCGATTCAATTTTTAAAACAATTAAGAGAGTACATAGAAATAATGGGTAATGGCGTCAGTCAGAAATATATAATTACACAATCCTTGAAAGGTCCTGCTCAGGATTGGTGGGAATTACTTGAAGGACGCATTGACTCTTACATGGATTTTCAAGCTCTGTTTATAAATAAATATTGGAACAGTACAGCACAAGCTACAATACGACGAAAGTTAGAATTTGGATACTATCGAAAGGATAAAAACTTAATAAGGTGAGAATATGTGTCAAGAATCTACAATAAAATCAAGAATTTAGATGATGGTCCGAGCATGGCAGAAATCGTTGACAAATTTTCCAGACACTTCGATGATATGGTGCAGCAATCAATCACATCTCGAGGGATAAATAATGTATAGCAGTTGATTAAGATGCTGGGTGCATTAGATCGGGTAGGTTTGTTGAACTCAAAAATAGCCGAAAAAAGTACTGCATAGTACGGTATCAATAGCTGGAGACGAGAAAATAGGAGCGATACTAGCCATCCAGTGGGGGACAATGTTAATTTCCGAGTCTCTACTCCGATACGTAAAGATACAAGAAATAGAAATAATATATACAACAATAATAATCGAGACTTCAGATATCAAAACAGTCGCCAGCACAGTAATTATAGGAATCCACGAAATACACAGAACAATAATTCTAGACCAGATACGTCACGGAATCACAACGCTGAGAATACAAGAAATGGACCAGTTGAAGTCAATGAAGTAGACATTAAGCAACTGCCATTGGAAGAAACGGGAAACGAATAATCGTTGCATCAAAAGCCTCGGATACACGACAAAACGATTTTGATGCAACGAACATAGAGAATAAGCCTGAAGACGCATACAACGAAGTAAAACATAATATAAACACAATTTTCGAGGGTACGAGAGAATTTTTACTAAAAGAAGATGAAAAAAAAGAAACGTTAATACAATATTTGTGTCCAGAAATAATAATCAAGATAGAAGGAATATATATATATCCGCTCTAATTGATATAGGTAGTCGGATTACATGCATATCAAAGGACTTATGAGGCGTTTCACGTCAACTCTCCAAGCGCGGCGCAGGAGCGCTTAATCGTGCTGGTTTCAGCTCATGTTTAAAGGGCTAAAATGAACCTAGAAATTATCATAACGAAGTGATTTCGATGTGTTTTTTCCTCAGCTTTCCGATGGTCCTCTCAGATTTGTTAAATTTGCTTAATTTGACCTTGAAAAAATATAAAATGTGCTATATCTCAAAAAATGCATTTTTAATATTTTTTTTTGATCTGATAGATCCAAAGAGGAGGAAATTTTACGTCGATATAGCTATTTTCTGAAAAGGGGTTTTTTTATTTCATCGAGATATCATTCTCATCAACAAACACATGACGCGCCACGCGTACAACTTCGGTGGCGGCGTGCGAATGCGTTGTCATTTATTTATTCATTGACTTTCGTACGCATTAAATAAATTATATTTTCTTTTATTTATGCAAATGTATTTTTGTTTATTAATTTGTTTAGTTAATAATTTTTTTTTTTCATTATATGAATATTACAAAAAAATAGAAATGTTTCAGGATTGTTTTATAAAATAATCAACATGTTCAGAAAAAATTTAATTATGAAACCACCGATAGGTGGCTTGTACTGAAATTCCGATGCTCGAAAGTGATTATGCAAGATTTGTTTATATGTATACGATTGCTATGCAACGTTGAAGTATGCGTTTTTTCGTCTTAACGAACTTACTGTGCCTTTGCGATTCATCTTTAACTGATCTGTCTGTCTTTTTCAAGACAAACTTACTGCAATTGATCTTTCATTTATCTGTCTTTTTTAAGACAAATATGGGTTTTAAAAATGCATTTTTTGAGATATAGCACATTTTATATTTTTTCAAGGTCAAATTAAGCAAATTTAACAAATCTGAGAGGACCATCAGAAAGCTGAGGAAAAAACACATCGAAATCACTTCGTTATGATAATTTCTAGGTTCATATTAGCCCTTTAAACATGAGCTGAAACCAGCATGATTAAGTGTTCCCGCGCCGTGCTTGGAGAGTTGACGTGAAAAGCCTCTTATATATGTGTTACAAAGACATAGTTTCAAGAAATGCCCGATTTTACCTTTAATAGGCACGAAAGCCATAGGGTTTACTGGAGAAAAATCGGCACTATTAAAGGAACAAATCAGAAGTAACGTCGAAATACAGAATATAAAAATACTCTTAAACTTTATCGTGATTCCAAAACTTGTAAAACAATGTATTTTAGGGATAGATACCCAAAATTTATTATTTATTTATTTATTTATTTATTTAACCAGAGAACAGTACATAAAATTACAAAGTAATAATAGTATAAGTATTATACATTATAAAAGTTGCCCAGCAGAGGAATTTCTTCCTGTTCGCCAGTCCGGTTTACAAAATTATAACTAAAAAAAAAACTGAAAAACTAATAACCAACTTTGGTTAATATTGCATTTCAATCCCACTTGTTTCTAATAGCTAGAGTTATTAGATCAAGCAAGATAGAAATTAATCCCTCATTTGTTCTTCTATCTCCAATATCTTGTAAGCATGGCTCTTGCTGTTGTAAATTTGTGTGTTGTAGCGTTCTTATCTCTTGCAAAAATAATTCTTTCCATTTTGTTAAGCCTTACTGGACATGTGAGTCCAACTGCACATATTTTTCTGTAGTGTGGAAACATTCTTTCATGTTGTTTACTAGAATCACATTTGCAAGATGCCGTGAAGACTATTTCATCCAGGACTATTAGGTCTTTGTGTTTTGGTTGTTGATGTAGTGGGTACAAGGAGTTTGTATATTGTTGTATCCCTCTTATTCCTTTATGTGAAAAAGTGCATAGTAGAGCATTCTTAAATTTTCTGTGGACATGATTCTTTTTAGTTTGTAAAAAATAAATATTAAGTATTTGGTGTTGTTCTAGATGTTGCTAGTATGTATATCCCATTTCATATTGCTGTCAAAAATAACCCCTAGATCTTTTGTGTGATCAACTCTGTTTATTGTATTTACTTGAATATTAATATTCAGATTTTTTGGTTTACTGTTGCAATTATTTCCAAATTCCATATAAACTGTTTTATCAGTGTTTAATGAAAATTTATTCAATGCCAACCAAGTAGCTAATTTTTGTAAAATTTCGTTCATTTTGATTTCAACTTCTTTCCAGTTTTTTCCTGTAATTATTACTGCTGTGTCGTCGGCATATGATAAGATTGTGTTTTCCGGTGCAGTCGTTAACATATCATTTATGTAAATAATAAATAATAGTGGTCCAAAAATGGTTCCTTGCGGAACTCCGATGTTTACCTCTACATAATTGCTGCTTTGATCTTCGATTTTAACTTTCTATTTCCTATTGTTCAAATAGATTTTATTAAGTTGTATGTCTTTCCTCTTATTCCATAGTTGTAAAATTAGTGTAATAGGATTTTGTGATCTACTGTATTAAAAGCTTTGGCGAGATCTAGGAAGGTGATTGCAATTGGGTTACTTGAATCTAGTTGTTTATATATTAAATTTGCTATTTCATTTAGTGCGTCTTTAGTGCCTATGGTTTTCCTAAATCCGAACTGTTTGTTAGAAAATAGGTTACATTTGTTAAAAAAATTTGCTATTCTTTTATATAGTAGTTTTTCAAATATCTTAGCAATATTGGAGATTAATGATATTGGTCTATAATTTGTCGTCAAGTGTTTGTCTTTAGATTTGTATATAGGTATTATTTCTGCAGCTTTTAATTCGTCCAGAAATATTCGTTGTTCAATGCATAAGTTAAAAATGTTTTCTAGTGGTTGGCTGATATTTGTTGCTAAAACTTTTAATGTTTGAGAATTTATGCCGTCAACTCCTCCATTTTTATTTTTCATTTTGCACAATATTTTCTGTATTTCTTGATAATTTGTAAGATGTATAAACATATTCTTTTCATTCATTGGAGGTAGTTTGATGTTCATATTGGGTGGTGTATTTATCTTGTTGCTTAATTGATTACCAATATTAGTAAAGTATTTATTCATATTTTCAGCAATTTCTAATGGATTGTTAATTTTTTTGTTGTTATATGTAATGTAATCTATTTTATTGTTCTTTTTTGTACTTTTGTTCAATTTGTTGTTTATTATTTTCCATAGATTTTTTATACTATTGTTGTTTGATTGTATTTGTTTTTTGTCATAATCTTCTTTAGCTTTATTTATTAACTTATTTAATATTTTTAAATAATTTGTATAACTTTCTTTCTTATTTTTGTTATTTGGATCCTTTTTCCAGTTGTTATATAGTTTTTCTTTGTTTCGGCATGAAATTACTATTGCTTTTGTTATCCATTTTTTTCTTGGTTTCATAGCGTTATTTTTATTTTCGTATTCTGCACTATTTATACAAAATTTGATTTTTTTTTTATTAAATTGCTTAAGGCAAAACTAGGATCTGTACTTAATGTTTCATCTAACCAATTCATTTTTGCAGCTTCACTATTTAGTTTGTTGTAGTTTATTTTTTTGGCAGCGACTTTGTTGTTATTCTTTTTATGCCCTTCAAGGATATCATTATTGGATAATGATCATTATATGGTATTTTCAGAACGTAGTTTTTGTAATTTAGTTTGTTAATTTTGAAAAATAAGTTATCAATACATGTTCCATTGTTGTTATTTATGTTTCTTTTTTTTTTTCTTTCCGGGGCGAAGGGAAACTCTTTATGTTCGATAGGCAGACACGTGTCTCCCCCTGTGTGGGAC